>ANSM01005299.1:0-12257 GCA_000347735.1 Cercospora canescens BHU | reverse complement strand
CGCGCCCCAACTTCACTGTATGCTTGCCCGTAGACGACGAGCGACTCGCGCCAGACGAGGCGTCCCTGCTGGCGCACTCCATGACCCCTCAGGAACGCCTCTTTTGATCCACCCATCTCGCTCGGCCCCTGTCTTGATTTTCGTACTTCTCGCCTGACGATCAGCACCCACCGATCTGCTCCTGGTGCACCTCGAGCGAATCGCCGTCCTGCATGTCGAGCTGCGAACAAGGTCAGCAGGAGATGCTCACATCCTGCATGCAGAAATACTCACCACATCCGGCGTGTCCGTAGCGTTGACGCGCTGTCCGTCGAACAGGAAGCGGACGCTTTGCGGGCTCTTGCCCTGTCTGTCGCAAAAGGCATCCATGAGCTTCTTCAATTGTGTGGAGCGCTTGATCTTGAAGAAGACTTCGTTGTTGCCATCGGTGACTTTGATGTTCAAGTGTTCACTGGCGGGTTGCTGCGCGTCTGGCTGGTCTGCAGGAGGCGTGCCGTTGTTCTCTGCCATGGCGGACTCCGAGTGGGTGGTAGCGGGGTCGGAGGGTGCAGCGCGTGGGTCGACGTGGAAGTGGTCGGAGGTGTTTGCGTTGGGGTTGGAAGGGCGAAGCGCGTTTTATACGGGCCGTCGCTGGCTCACGTGAGTGAGTGCAAAGCTCAGTTGGAGTTGAAGCGTTGAAGCCTGTGGCGCGAGTTCTGTGAATTGTCGTTAGTTCGTTAGCTCGGGAAGGTGCAAGTGCAAGTGATCTGCGAGTGGCATTCGCAGCCGCACAACTCAGCGTCGGACCTCGTCGTCTGGCTTCTTGGCAGTGCTGTCTCTATCGCGCTCACGATCGCGGGAGAGCGCAGTGGGCAAACCAACCGTGTGCGCGCGCGCGTTGCGAAGCGGACCTCTTCGTCGAACAAACGCAGGATTGACGTAGAATCGATCGGAGCGTCGAGAGTGGGGAACGAAGGCACGAAACACGCCAAGAACGTCGCGCTTGCTTTGTTGCTCTTTCGAGAAGTCACCAGACGGCACCGAAGAGCGACAGGAGGACGCAACGATATGGTATGTCTGCCTCCCCTCGCGCGCACCACCACCTCACTTCTGACGATGACGATGATGTGAAGCCCGCAACGCCCGAGGACGGTCTGAAGACGGACCCTCCCTGTCACCCGCAAGCTTGTGCAATTCAAGGTGAGCATGCTGATGCCGTCAATGGCCGCCATTCATTGACACGAGCCACAGACTGCATACAGAAGAACAACTACAAGGGAGAGAAGTGCCAGAAGCAAGTACGCGCTCCCGACTCCGGCGATGCATGCATTTCGCGCTGACTTGGCCGTGCTAGATTGACGCCCTGTGAGAGACATGCGACAGAATCCGCGCCACTCCGTACACTGACATATCCACCCGCAGATACGAGTGTTGCAACCTCTTCTATCGGAAGGAGGGAGATGACGCGAGCACCGTGTCTTGTCCCAAGGCCAATCTGCTTAGGCTAAAGATGAAGCAGCGATCCCAAGGCGTCAAATGAGCGCCAAATCGCGTATATACTGTAGATAGCTTGTCACACCTGGAGGATATCGGGCAGACCGCGAGTCGGAATGTCAGGTTATCCAGACAAGTGTGTTCAATCTGAGGTCACCGGAGCACGCAAAGAGGCCTCGAGGGACCTGCACAAACACTGAACGTTCGCACCGAGACTCTAAAAGTGGCCTGGTTAAAGACATTGTTGAAGGGAAAAAGAAAAGAAGAGAATGGTCCAGCGCGAGAGGTTTTCTGAAGTCGTGCCAAGCTTCTCTTGCTTGAAGCCTGAGGCAGAGTCTCAAGCCCCAACAGGGCTGCTGGTTTCGGCGACCTGCGATCAAACGCCAAGACGCTCGTCGTTCAGTACGTAAACAATCGTCGTGCCAGCACAGAATTCGTTTGCCCGGGATTCATCAGTACTCCGGAGCCCCGTGGAGAGGTACAAGTCGCTTTGTTCTACATTCACATTGGCGAGATTCATATGCGTAAATAAGCTGGCAACATTGCACAGACATGGCTCGGAAAATCATCATAGATACGGACCCGGTCAGTTGAACAGACGCCTTGTGTTGACATGGAGCTAATCCAGAGAAGGGGGTCGACGATGTCATGGCTATGCTACTGGCTCTCTCTGCTCTGCCAGAGGAGCTCGAAGTATTACTTCTCTCCATCACCTATGGCAACATCGATGTGGAAAATTGTCTGAGAAATGTTGTTTCCATGTTTTCCAATATTGAGAAGGAGATTGAGTGGCGAGCGGCTCAAGGCAAGCCCTTGGGCTTCGATGCCTTGCGGAAGACGAAGCCTATTGTCGCCGTGGGTAGCGACCATCCACTCACTGATCAGATGTTGATGGCGGACTTCTTCCGTATGTGGCCTTCCCTATCCGTCTGCACACGAGAAGCTGATCTTCCGCTAGATGGACGAGATGGTCTTGGAGGTATCCATGGAACAGTGAGAGGTATTGATCGTTGTGCACGAAGATCAGAGATTGACCAAATGACAGCATCCGCACCTTACACCCGACGAGACCTGGAAGGGTCTCTTTAAAAAGGCTGTCAGCTCAGGCACAGATGCTGACAAGATCATTGCAAGAGAATTGCGCAACGAACGTGCAATGTTCACTGCGTCAAAAGCACCAGCAGTCGATGAAATCCTCCGCTTGCTCAAAGAGAACGAGCCAGGTAAATATAGAGATCACCTTGAACAGCCTGAACAAATCAATGCTGATGGACGCAATCTTTTGAGATACGATTACAATCGTTGCGATTGGCCCTTTGACGAATCTTGCCCAGGCCGCCGCACAGGATCCCGAAACGTTCCTCAGAGCCAAAGAAGTCGTCGTTATGGGTGGCAATATTGATGAGAAGGGAAATGTGAGTGCCTCAATTCAAATACTCCGCGACCCAGGAACCTTGACTGACGCTGGTCCCGATTTCAGATGACACCAGGTTAGTCGAGTTACATTCTCGCGTGCACTACTATTTTCGCGAGCTCACCTGTAGATTTCAGTTGCCGAATTCAACACATTCGCAGATGCAGTAGCTGCGGCTCGAGTGTACGCATTGTCCTCGCCAACTCCCAAGACGACCATGCCACCGGTGGCACCTGCGCCTCCCGGTCAGCAAGCTGATCAAGCACCACCGCCATACTTGGCAGATTATCCGAGCAATCTCTCACGACAACTGAAGGTTACGCTATTCCCTTTGGACATCACAGAACGCCATGCACTCAGTCGTGGGCTTTTCCGAACTTTGAGCGAGCCTCTCGTGCACGCTAAATCGCCGTTGGCAGAGTGGGCTACAGCATTCCTCACATCGACGTTTGACAAAGTCGAGTCTCTACAGCAGGATGTCTCAGGGGATGCGGTCGGTCTGCATTTGCATGATCCGCTATGTATCTGGTATTGCATGGCTTTGGATGTCTCGGAATGGCAAATACTCAAGGACGAAGACTTGCGCGTGGAGACTTCTGGACAATGGACAAGAGGCATGTGTGTCATTGATCGACGTACGAGAAAGAAGCGGCCTGCGGGGGACGAAGGCGAGCGACCTGGTGATGCCGGCAATTGGCTGTCTTTGAATGCAGGCAACAGACTGCAGCGCTGCATTGGCACTCCGCAGACGGCTGGAAGCACAGACTTTGGAGAGTTCCTCGTGAGCCGTGTATTCGCTCTCTAAGGGGTCTGGTCCGCCCTAGAATATCGGCAGTAGTCTCTTTCCTCATTCACTCGAACGACGCCCAACGGTGCAGCGTTTGAACTGCCTCACCTGCCTCACCTGCCTCACCTGCCTCACCTGCCAACCTCACTTAAGACCAGCTAGTCAGCAGCGCGACGAAACCTCACTTGCGCCGTTTCAATGTCCCTATGGTGCTTTTCCTTGTTTGCTCTCGCTGCTTCCACCACGCATCACCACCAAACTCACTTCAGGGGGAACTCTAATGCGGGAAGCAGACAGCATGCTGTCTCCACCACCAAGTAGCAAGAAGCGAAAGAGATTCGATGAAGTCGAGACGCTCAAGAAGAGAGTGTCGGACCTCACAACCGCACTCGCTCGTTGTCGTGCACCCTTAGTCGAAGCTCCTAGGTTTGTGCCCTTGGAGAGTGTTCAAAGTATTGCATTGACGCAAGGCACAGATTGGGGCAGCAGATCTTGTTCTTGTTCGTCGGTCCAGAGCCACAGTTCATGACTTTGCACACGAATCTAGTTGCGCCTTCCACCGCCCATTGGCTATACAATGTGCCAAGCAGACTCAACGGCTTGATCCATCTTGCAGATCAAGATCCGGAGCTTATTGCCGTCTGGCGACTATACCTTTACACGGGCAAAATTTGGTCCCAGTGGGACGGCGACTTTGACGAAATAGATGACGGAGAGCAGGCGATTCATGAGGACCGCGAATGGCATAGGCTAATGTTGCTGTATGTCTTGGCAAAGTCTTTGCGCGACGAGGCATTTGGCAATAAGGTCATGGACAGCATCTTCGAAAAGGTCGATTCGTCAGATCGCTACCCAACTGATCTGGCTGCGGAAGTTTGGGAACGAACGACATGGGGCGACAATCTGAGAAAAGCGATTATTGATTCGCATGTCTGGAAGGGGCAGGGTACGCAATTGCACCCGTACTTGACGAGACAGTACTGATATTCCGCAGGAGCTGGCATCTGCGAGCCGCACGCTGATCGCAACGGCCCCACCGACTTTCTCGACCGTGTCCGAGCAAGTTTGAAGACTGCGGGCGACAGAGTCAAAGATGCAGGGGTCACTCTACCATGGACTAACGCATCCAATCGATGCGCTAAATACCACCAGCATTACTTCACCGAATATTGTGGGATCGAAGTTCTGGACCTGACAGAGGCCGGCAATATGTACGAGCCTGCGGCCGGCCCATGCACACCAGCTCGCAGGCCAGACCACTGCTACCCGACACCATGATGTCGGGTGCATGTCCACAAGTCGCCAGTGGAGTAAGAGAAGATGTTCGGCAGTCGAGGATCCTGAATGGCGAGAGTGAGTTTGATCGGATCCAGAATCCTTGCAAGTGGGATAGTGAACTTGATGAGCAGCAGCAACTATGGCGTCTGAAGTCTTCGTGGTAGCGTAGTGGGTTCGACTGCGAAACCAAGATTGAAGTCATATCAGCTGGGCGGACGAGAAAATGGCTGATCAGCGCTTATGATGTCTCCGACCATGTCGCTCAACCCCTCAAGGCCCTCCGCGATCTCGTACCTCCGTCTCTCATCTTCTTGTCTCTCTTGCTCGCTCAACCACTCAAGCCCCTCCGCGATCTCGTTCCGCCGTCTCTCATCTTCTTGTCTCTCTTGCTCCCTCATGATCCCTTCTCGATCAACGACAGCGTACATCTTCTCTGCCATGTCTCGGTTCTTGGCTTTTTCGTCGTTAAGGTAGGAATTGACCTCCCTCAGCGAATTTTTCACCTCCCATTCCCAACGAGGCTGTCGAGGCGAGGTGCGAGACCATTTGCTTGCATGAGAGCTGTCATCGCTGACACCAGCACAAGCACGCAAGATGTCATCCCATTCGTCTTCCCGGGCGGCTACAGATAACTGCTCCTGCAATGAATGGCGCAAGTCGTGTCGTTTTTGCCGCTGTAGGACGCGAGAGTTGAGGTACCCTGTCAAAGCCACTGGCTGAGGTTTCTTCATGCGCAAGACCGGGATACAGTTGGCGCTGAAAACTTTGGGGACGTGCCTTTGGCCGGAGCCACCAAGCCACTCACGTGGAGTGGCACGCTCGAGAATCGAAGGCGGAGTAGGTGGACTGGTCGCCGTGTCTGGTGGGCGATATTGAAAGCTGAGCGGCGACTTGGGATCACGCAACGCTGTTGAGTCGACGAAATATCTCGATATTGGCGGCCTGCTCATGTCGTCCTCGACAACGCCTCCTCTCGTCCGTCCAGTCCCGCTGTCGCGCTCAACGAGAACGACTTCCGGGCGTGTCTCTGCCCGAGCCTCATCCTCCACGGCCGCAGATTGATCTGCTTCAGTGCTTCTCTCGTTGCAGCCGAAGGGCTCGTCGTACTCTTCGCTGATGGAACGGCGTGTGACCGAATGTCCGGTTTTCACGTTCCTCGGGACCCTCTGAAGCAGATTCAGCACATATTGCTTGCTCTCCCCATCACCAGCCACGGCAGCGTCCAGGAGGTCGACCGCCTCGTAACCGGCCTGGAACAACAGCTTCAGCTGCCGATGCGATGTTGTATGTCGAAAGCCCGCGAAACGATGTCGGACTACATTGCTCAGTTCGGAACGGCGTTGGGCGGGAATGTCGAGCTTGTTGCATTGCGAGCGAAGGGCGCGATAGAGCGCGATCGCCGCGATTCTGTGGGCGCCAGATTTGTGGGCGACAACGAACTTGGGCATATACGAAAAGGCGTGTCGTCGGGGAGGACGCGCAGCTACACTCGGCGTCTCAGACTGGTTTCCTGCGTGTAACGACCATTTTGACGGACTTCCATCAAGTTTTCATTGATAACTTGCCGACCCGGCCGGCGCGCAGGTGAACTTCCAAATCGGACGTCGACACATGCCGCTCCTGTTGCCCACATAAGAACAAGAAAACGCAGCGCGAGGCTCATCGACTGCTGGCTGAAACGACTGGCGACATGCGGCAGCGGTGATCGTCCCCTACGGCCAACATGGAGGCCTATCCATCGGATTATGTCCAGCACAACTTGCCACTGGTGTTGCTGTCTGGCTTGGGACAGCTGGACCACAACTCGGCCAAATCGTCTCCTGCCCGACAGGAATCTGGCGCCCGCATTTCGACCGAATCGCCTGAATGCCTTTCAGACCAAGCAAAGCGCCTCTTGCAAGCATTTCGATCACTAGACGGCACAGAAAGCGCCTGGAATTCCGCTGCTCAGCCTGGCCCAACCAGTAGCATTCGCTTCAAGATCAAACCTGTCGGCCGGACCTACAGTCTTCCGCCCCGGAAAGCTGCCCCGCTACCACAGTCACCAGGGGCAGAAGGCCCGCATATTGGAAGGAATACGGAACTGCACTCCCCATTGTCACCTCTTTCGCCAGGCTCGCCAGTGTTTCCAGATGGAGTCTTCACACCCCTGTGGTTGCACAAGCACCAAGAGCAGGTGCCTTGCCTTGTATTGGCCGCTTTCCAAATCAATGCCAACGAAGCTTCACAGGATGAGCGCTTGAGAGGAGATATCAATGCCATTCGCAACGCTCTCACTCGCTCCTTGTTCAAGACCCGCTTTGCGGTATTACTCATTAGCGATCGAAGTATCCTCGAGGCGCCAGATTTGGAAGATCGGCTGGGCATGATACGAAGGGCAACGAATCTGGACTCCAAATCAGGGCTGTTTTTCATGCCTCCCATGGGCTCAGACGCCGAGATTGAAACCTTCGTACAGGACACGATGAAGGTTTTACAGCCGCAATGTGTAGACTATTACCGGGACTTGACGAAGCATGCCCGGCGCAAGAAAGCGAGAGGCGGTCCTCCGCCCTTATCGCACACGCCAGTAGGTGGTGCATCGCAAGCGACCACCCAATCTGGCTGGAACGTGCGATATGAATTCAAGCAGGCCGTGTTCGCCGAGTTCAGGCAGGAAATGGACGTCGCTGAGCGGCATTTCGCTGCTGCTCTCAAAGAGCTTTTTAGTGCTGAGGGCGGCGTTCTCGAGACAACGACAAACGTAAGATGCCTTGCGGCGACCCATCGAATTTCATTCCTTAAATCGTTGCTGACCGGCGCGTTGACGTCTAGTGGTCCCCGAGGTGGACAGAAGCGAGACTCTTGTCAGACGTGACTGCTCTGCGCATCCTGCGATGTCAATTGTGGCTGGGCCAGACCACAAGCTCCGTGCAGTCATGGATCAATTACAAGCTCCGCATGAAAGACCTGATCGATCGGCGAGGAAAGGGATCAGGCACATACAGTTGGGCCGCCTGGGAGAGTAGATGGGCTGCCATCATGTCTCAGCTGATCCAGCGTGCTGACATTCCTTCTTTGCGAAGACCGCCACCAGAAAAGTCTGCTTCGGAATTCGAAGTCTTTGCCGAGCCAGAGAGAGCTGCTTTGACGACTGAGCGACTACCTCCGTGGTATTTCTTGCATCATCCAGGATACTGGCTCCGGCTCCTCGCTCAAGGCGTTCGAGCTAGATGGGAAAGAGCCCTGGCTATCCCAGACGAGGACCGCTTGTCACCGGGACAATCGCCGGCTTCGTCTGTAGCGAATCGCTGGAAGATTTATGATGCATATCTTGTGCCCGACCCTCATGAAGAAATGTCTGTGTCTGCGGAAGAAGGACATGACCATGTCGCAGAGCTTGGAACTGCTTGCATGCAAGCGTCCGAAGAATTTGCCACTCGTCAGCAATTGCGTATGAGCGAGCAGATTAGACTGGAACTGGCCGAGGACTTGATTTCCGCGGGTCGACGATCGGATGCCATCAAGATACTAACGGAGATATGGGAGAAAAGCACATGGCGAGAAGACGAGTGGAACATCCCTTTCGAACGTCTACTGCGTATGCTGCTTGAGTGTGCGCGTCAAGAAGAAACGGATCAGTGTAATCGGATAATTCCGGCCGTTGTGTGGGAACTGCTGGCTATTGCGGGCGATGGATCACCCGATATGGCGCTCGACTTGAGCAATTGCTTGCAAGGACCAGCAGCTGAGGGCATTGTCTCAATAACGAACAGAGATGGAGACAGACTGTGTCCGTTCACTGTGTCATTTGCCTTCGGCAAGCAGAGCAGTTATGTCGGTGATACGCAGCAATGTCAGCTGGCACTAATGATGAACACTGGTGCTACCGCAAAGCCGATACTACTCTCACACGTCCGTATTCGTCTCGGGAAGAAGCACATACGCGTCCAGCACGTGTCTCATAGCACACAAAGCTCATCCAAGACAGCTTTGATGATCTTGCCGTCGCCCGCTGAACACGACAATGGCAGCTTCGACTTCGCAACAGACTTGCTCTTCACGGCCCAAAGTATCAAAACATTTCAATTCGAGATCATGCTTCGTGAGCCGCAGGTCTGCCACATTGACGAGGTCACAATCGATGTCAAAGAACCCAAATTCAGCCTGGAGCATGTACTGGTGAATCATGGCATTTCACCTCTGAGGCGATGGAAAATTCGGAGCGACGAAGAAGTGGACAGTGTATTGCTTCCGCACTTGGATACTAAGGCAATCACAATCTTGCCGAAGCCACCCAAATTGCGGGTCCTGCTTCTGCAGCCGCGGAAACAATATTTCACTGATGAGCACATACGCCTGCAGGTCAACGTGGTGAATGAGGAAAATGAAACTATCAGTGGCACAATCATACCTGGGCTTGTTGGCACCAGTGATGACTCATCAATAAGTCTGAAATGGGCTGATGGCGGCACTTCTAGTGCATCAGGAGTAATATCGGAGCTCTCCGCGTCTTCGAATACAACGAAAGAACTTCTGCTGCAAGCGCCCACCGAAGCATCAACCACCGCTTTGGAATTGGATGTGCAGTATGCCCTGATATCAGATCTCGATACCACCTTGTCCAAGGCTGTTACAATCGATCTGTCTTTCGTCCCTGCGTTCGAAGCGAAGTTTACATTCTTACCTCGATTTAATTCGGACCCATGGCCGAGCTACTTCTCCAATACCATCACAGACACTCCTACTGGCGTCCGACAACAATGGGAATTTTGTGCGGAGCTGTTATCGCTAACCGATCAAGACGTTCTACTGCGCACATTGGAACTTGTTGTTCGTGACGTGCAGGGCGAGGCGTTGTGCACCTTGTCAGATGGAAAACGTACCGATGAAGTCTTACTTCCGGCGCGGGCGAAGCACACATCGGAATTTGAGCTTACTTCACAGAAGCTCTCTCTGGATGATCGCCGGCCAAGTCATGTTGATCTCTCGTTGGTCGCAACGTGGTCGGTCGGCACTGCGCTCGAGAAGGCGGAAACAATCATTACAGTGCCCCGCCTCACAGTCTCTACGTCGGAGCCTAGGGTGCTGTGTACGATTGAATCGGGCCACACAGGTGCTGACCCCATATTGCGCTACCATCTTGAAAACCCATCTACCCACTTCCTCACTTTTGCTTTGACGATGGAAGCAAGCGACGACTTTGGATTCAGTGGACCAAAATACCGAGCTCTGAGCCTTGCCCCGCTCAGTCGAAGCCATGTGGAATATCGACTGCAGCTTCACAGTGATACAAAAGGTTCCTGGGTATCCCCGAATTTGCAAGTTGTTGATTCGTATTACAACAAGACTCTGCGAGTGCACCCAGGTGGTGCTCACGTCAAGCTGAATGCCGATAAGACGATTCTAGCATGGACGGGGCCGAACGACGAGGTGCCTCCGCATGAGACGCGCTGATCAATTTTGTCTCAGCAGCAACTCACAAGAATCTCAATGCGCGCGGAAGATCAAGCTGCTTTGACCCTCAAGACACAGGCAACTCGCAGCAGCACATGAACTCGCACACAGCGGGGATGTTTCCGCAGCGAGGCTCTTTCTCTCGGGCCTTCTTGGACGTCAGCATTCAGACCCATGCTATCTTATCTGATCGCTTGGACTAGCGCGCCGTGGCCGGCAATTCCCGCTCCCAAGTGCGTCAGAGTTATTAGCGTGTCAAAAGCTCGTGGTTCTAGATTCCAAGCCAACGCGATGGACGAGGAGCAGGCTTCGAAATTTGCGATTCACGCGAGCTGCCGCGAAGGTCAGAGTAAGCCAGAGGAGCAAGGTAAGGAGACATGCGGACTCTTCTGATAATCGTCAGCACGACAGGTCGAGGCCCTGCTGAACGTCGATAATAAACTCGCCGACAAACGAGACGATGACGACCGGCTGCCGCTACACTATGCTGCGTCATACAATCGGACCGCAATTGTCGAGATATTGTCAGATGTGAAGGGATTCGATGTCGACGCACAAGACGGGAGTGGTTGGACAGCCTTGATGATGGCAGCGAGCCTGAAGGATGGCGACGAAATGGTGGATTTGTTGCTCAATAAAGGCGCCGATGCAGATGTTAAGAACAACAACGGGCAGACCGCTCTCTTCTTTGCTGCATCCAAGTCGAACCTCGACACTGCGAAGAAGTTGATTGCGCACAAAGCCAGTGCCAGGGTCAAGGACAGGCGCGGGCAGATGCCCCTCCACAGAGCTGCGGCAGTTGGCAACGTGCCCATTGTAAAGCTGTTGCTGGAGCATCGCAGTCCTGTCAATGGATCAGACATTGATGGATTGACGGCGTTACATCACGCCATCGCTGAGGGACACGGGCAAACAGCCGTGGAGTTGTTGAAGGCAGGATCGGATGGTGCAAAGCGAGACAGTGACGGCAAGTTGCCCATACAGCTAGCCCCAGATAATTCGGTGCGCGATTTCATTTTGCGCATGGCGGAGGAGGAGGGGATAGAGCTTGCTACGTCGTAGCAGAGGGGTCTCCACCAGCAGCAGATCGCCTGGTGCACTGATCGTCGTGGGCGCGGCAAAACTACGACGGCCGAGGAGAGGGTTAGCCGCACGCTTGAGAAGCTCATAGCTCCAACACAATCGTACATATATGCCTCATGCGATGTGAACGAGCACGCACGCAAATGGCTTCGTCATGTGGACAAAACGTGTGTTGCCGGAGTGTTGCTGCATGGTCCGTCTTCCAGACCCGGCTGTGGGGCATCATGCAGGGCTAGGATGCATTGGTGTTGCATGTGTGCATGGGACCTGCGACTCCAGTCTGTCCTCTGCAGCACGCAGCCTGACGAAAAATTTCGCCATCTGCGGGCCCCAATGGAATCCGCAGCGTGTGAACGAATTGCGGGCACCTTTTTGCATATGCCATGAGCAGAGAGAGAGTTTTCGGCTAGTTGCCGCTAGCATCTGGATTGCCGTGGGCGAAAAGCCAGTTTCTGTGCATTCGTCTGCCAGTTGACGTTGCGCGTCCTCTTGTGATCCTTGATCATTGCAAGCTTTCGCCCTCTTCCGCCAGCTTGTGACTGTCCGTTCGTCAGCCAGTCGGAGCAATGAGGAGCTGAGCGTGGAGAGATCCGCTGGACGTCTGTCTGTGCTTGTTGGTCCGACCAGCGCCGGGCGAGCCTGGAGACTTTGCTGGCACTGGCGTGGTCGTCTTACTTTGCACGACAATGTCCTCTTTCCGGCACTTCAAGCGGCGGAGAATGTCTGCACATTCGGGCGCCGGAGACGTGGACGACCTGGCAGCTGACGGCACGCCCTCCGCCACCA
>ANSM01005297.1:0-22568 GCA_000347735.1 Cercospora canescens BHU | reverse complement strand
CCCAGTCACCGCCGCCACCTGCGTCGGCACCCAAGTCGTCGGTCGCCTCAACCGCCGGATTGGTGCAGCGCTTGTAGGAGTGGCCCTTCTGCTTGCACTTCGAGCACTCGACACGAGACCAGTCAGTGGGCTGCGGACACTCCTTACTCTCGTGTCCCATTTCATCGCAATTGCGACACTGAACCTTGGCCATGTTACGTGGTTCTCTGTGGCATTGTTAGCTGGTGAGAATGTAAATTCGGAGATGAGACTTACGGGCACTCGCGGCCAGTATGACCCCACTGGTCACAATTGCGGCACTGAAACCGACGCTCGTTGCTGCAGTCACTTTTTCTATGGCCTTCCTCGCCACAGTTCCGGCAGACCTCTGGTGGCTTGTCCGGGCACTCGCGAGACATGTGGCCATTCTTGCCACACAGGTTGCATTCCAGATCCATGCGCGGCTCGGGACACTAAAGTGGGAGTCAGCAAATGTCTTCGAGTCTTGATCTTCTCCAGGCTTGACTCACCTCCTTGACCAAATGCTCCTCACTGCCGCAGTTCTTGCAGCCTTTGTTGCCGCTCCTACGTGGCTCGGGACAATCGCGTGCTCGATGGCCCTCTTGATTGCAGTTGGCACATGTGATACCCACGCGACCGCCATCCTGCTTTTCTTGCTCACAATCCTTGGATCCATGTCCAAATTCGCTGCAGTTCGAACACTTCTTTACGAAGCTGTCCATCACAAAGCCTGCCTCGGCCAGTCGATTCATGTTCTCCTCGGGAGAGGAAGGCCAGCCTTCAGCAAACTTGGCACGCTTCGGCTTGGCAGCGAGCTGGAAGGAGACCACGTACTTCATCTCCTTTTGACCTTGGAAATTGACGATGGTGTAAGATCCTGGGACCGCCTGCTCTTTGGCGATCAGGTGGATGTTCATGTCACCATCGCGGAAAGACTTCTCCAGATCTTCAAGTGTGAGCTCCGGGAAGGCTTTGGCATATGCGAAAATGGCCTGGGAAAGCGTCAGTGGAATGGGCCAGAATGCAGCGGCAGCTGTGTCAGGAACCTTCTTGATTTCTTCAACATCTTTCTCCTTGTCCGCGGTCTCGATCTCGATCCAAGATTCCTCGGCCGTCTTGTCTTGCACATTCAGCTGTGCGAAGAGACCATGGATGCGATTTCTGTCGCACTCCGAAGCGTTGTGACCTTCGGCACCGCAAGCACGGCACTTCTGGGGTGGGCGCGATGGGCAATCGGCAGCACGGTGACCCTCTTGCTGGCACATGCGACAAGTGCCCGTGAATTCGCGCTCAACACGCGGATTCGGGCAATCAGCCTTGTTGTGGCCATCCTCGCCACAGTTGAAGCAGACACCGCTGTGGCCGCCACCCTCGGGCTTGTCAGGGCAGTCGCGTGCAAAGTGGCTCTCTGCACCGCAACTGGGCGGTGTTAGCTGTGTGAGATCACCATTGCGTATGGGGACAGGCAACTTACATGCGGCACCCATTGTTGCTGGCACCACGCTCGAAGGCGCCATCGGCATGCATTGAGATATTGGCCTCTGAGAACTCGCCATTGGCATGGAGAGAAGTACCTCCGTCGGCCTCCCAATCGCCATCGTTGCCGCTGCCGTCAACCTTCCAGCTGTTGTCGGCCGCTGCTGGGCAGAGGTCAGTCTTGTGCGGAGACGTGATGGCATCAGGGGCTGGAGCTTACCAATTGGTGTCTCCCACGTGGATGCACCCATGGCGGACGTGATGGAAGGGGATGGCGCGTGTCGAAAAAGATGCGTTACTCGAGGTGACTTCCAGGTTGTGTTGGAAGTCGGTGAGGTGGTGGAAAGAGTTAAGCGGAAAGAGCTGAGTTTGCTTTGGCTCAGGAAATTGGTCAATGCTTGGAAACGAAGCTAATGCCACTGCCGCCTGCCGACCGTTGGAAGTGAGATGTGAAGTGAGCAGAATCAGCAGCAGGAGCAGCAGCAGCAGCCGTGCGGTGTTTCCAAGTCCATGTGAAGACGCGTTGCACTGATGTTCAGGCCAGCGCATATTAGTTCAGCCAGAAGGAGCAGCAGCGTGAGCATCATTCACCATGCAGTACGCGCGGAACTGAGACAGTGTCTGACGGTGGTTTACTCACTTGCGCGGGCCGGGCAAAAGTTGACTGCGGGAGCAGTGGAGTACATGGTCAATAATGGATTCATAAAGTCACATATCTGCCTGTCTGTCCGGCTGTCTGTCATATCCAAAACGTACGCTCATATGCAATGAGGGTATCACAAGAGCAACGCACAATCCCCGCCTAAACGCCCTTTGCAATCCACAAACAATGCTTATACACCACGGAACATGCGCGTGACCAAGAACCAACACGCGCCGATAAAGCGGACGGCGGCCAGACCTGCGACAGAATACAAGACAACGGCCATGTAGATGGTGGAACGCTCATCCTCCACCTCTTCTGAGTCTCGGTCTTCGCCTACCGTGATGCGATCCATGCCTCCTGCGTTGAGCACGACAGCTGCAAGAGCCAGGTTGCAGAACATCCAGGCGAGCACGACTGCAGAGCGGAAGCCCTTGTAATAGTCTTCGTGCTTTTGCTCCGCTGTGATGACTTTCTTGGGCGGTTCGTACCTGACCGCAAATGCACGCAACTCCTCTTCGTACTGCGTGTTGAGGTCTGCATCGTCTGTCGGAATGGCCACGTCGACCTTGCCTCCTGGCTTGAGGTTCGCGGCAGGCAGCTTTTCCGGCTTGTCGTCACCTTTGGTTCCCCAGGTGATATCGTGAGTGTTGCAGAACGCGTAGACATTGAGGATGTTGAGGTAGGTCGGAGTCAGAAGCAGATACTGAATGAAGGAGGTGAACATGTGCCACGGGTCCAAGAAGAGGAAAGATGCCACCAGATAGAGCACCCACGTCGAGGCCATCGAGATGATGAGCGTGAAGAAGAGCTTATTGGTGAACAACATGTCCAAGCTGAAGCCGTTGTTCAGGGCGATCTGCGCCTGAATCGACTTTACCGTGATAAACACGGAAGCGAATAGCAGATACGCCATCAAGATTGCCCAGAAGTAGACTTGCGCCATGTAGTACCTGTTGTTTCCTTGGGGCCGATTGCCAAGGGCCAGCACAAAACAAGTGACCAGAATGGCGAGGTACATCCATTCGAAAACTACCGAAAGAACAAGACCAGCAGTGCCAAGGAGCGATTTGTCGGAGAGGGAGGAAACCAGGATGCGGAAGACCAAGAAGAAGTTGCCCTGCAAGTACATTAGCTCAAGGCTGAACAGGCATGCGATCAAGGGCACTCACAATGGCAAACCATGCAAAGAGCATGTTGAAGGCCTGGTAGATGAACTCAATAATGAAGAAGAATTTCCGCATGAATGAGTGTCGACTGCGCCAGATTTGGTAAAAGTGTGAAAGAGCGTAAACAGCGGCGAAGAAAGAACCGTTCAACCATCTTCGTCGTTGGAGGATGAAGTCGGCCATCTCGGTAGGCACGTCGGTTTCACCCGTGGCCGACTTCACGTACTGCAGGATCCAGGAGCAATTCCTCTTGCTGACCAGTTCCCAACACAAGATTCGATCCTCTGCGAGATACATGTTGGCGGTAAAGATGCCGGCGTTCGCACCATGCATCTTCTCACCAGCAAAGTACTTTTCCAGAGGACCTTGGCCAGTCTTGTCATTTTGCAGAGCCACATAACGGTAAGCAGAGAAAGCACCGGGCAGCACGGTGATGAAACCAAAGGCACTTTCTAGCGGTTTGTCCAGGATATTGCTCATTTTGTATTCGAAATTCTGGGCTGCAACGAGGGGATTGATGAGATTTTTGCCGTGCTCCAACATGGCCTTGATCTCACCACAGGCGCCTGCGCACATGGGCTCGCGATCGAAAGCCTTCCAGAGATCGTAGATACTGCTTCGCCCGGGTCGAGTTCCAGCATCGAGCAAGACGCAAATGTTGGGTTGCAGCACTTCGCCGAATGCTTGGAAGAACCATCGGTGCGAATTGATCTTCTTTTGATTTTTCTCCTTCAAGCAAAACAGCACCTGCACGGGTGTATTCCCCTTCTTGACCTGGACGATGCCCTTTTTGATTTCCAGTGTCATCTGTGTCGTGTACTCGTAAATGTGAGCAGTGACATCCTCGCCATTCACCTGCTGTTTCGCAATGCCATCTTGGTAGATCCCCATGGCAGCAAGGACGGACCGTGTTCTCGGGTTGATCTTCGCACGTCCATCCGACACAATGCACACCACAATCTTCTTCCAGGCTTCCTTGCCCCACGTCTTCGAGGATGTCCGAGAATTCATGTACTCGATATTCTTGATCACACCGATCAGTGTTCGCGCCAACAATTCGTCCTCCTCATTGTACATGGTGATGACGACGAAGAGCTCGGTGTGGCGTGGCTTTGCGAACAGGCGCTGTCTCAATGTGAAGCGCTTGGTGAGGAACTCGCTGGGGTCGCAAGTTGCGGCGCTGTATCGCATATGCGTGAACTCGTCTCTTTCTGGTGGCTGTGCGTGCTGCACCTGATTCAGCAGTCGGGGAGGGATGGGGCAATCGAGCACCAAATTGCCATTGTACAGCTGCACTTCTTTCACGGTCTTCCATCGCCTGATGGGCGCTTTGACGGGCGGAGGATCGTTGTAGCCAGATTCGAGATCTGTGCGCGATGCGTCGGGCGGCGCCATCTGGTGCGGATCGGGCCCATATGAGGTATCTGGGTGCAGCATGGGCCTGTCGTCCGAATCGTCTTGGTAGTAAGAATGCTGTGGCGCATCGTATGCGTTCGGATCCTGAATGTAGTCTGTGTGCTCGTGCTGCGGGCTCAGATTGTACTCTCCTCTTCCCTGGTGCGCAGACTGCTGATATGGATTGGGCGTGTAGCCCCGTTGATGCTCGTCGTCATACGCTTGCCCATGCCCATAGGTATTTGGCATGTTCGTCACTTCGTAGGTCGGCTGGGCGACTAGACGGTCGCTAGAGGCGGCAGCAGCGTACGGATTCGCAGCGAACGCAGCTGGCCCAGGGCCCACGGGGATATCGAGCGGTTCGTGGTACGGGCGGTCATCGAGCTGATAACCCTGCTGGCCAAAGCGCGGGTCTGGAGAGTGATGGCGGTCCATGAATGGATTGTTGGGATGCGGACTCGGACTGCGGTCGTCGTCTCTGGGGTGTCCAGACTGGCCGTAGCCGCCTGAAGATGGCAAAGTCAGTGGCAGGAAGTGTTTGGTACTGATGGGAGGGTGGTGGTGTCTGGCGCAGCTGTGGGCGCAAGGAAACGGCGACCCAGCGGAATGGTGTCACGCGCGTGGTGCGAAGGCTGCGCGTGGAATGGGAGGAGAGTTCAAACATGCGCGATGCTTTCTCCGACGTAGCTCTTCAAACGGTTTGACGTACCTAGCGGGTTGTAGCTCATCCTGACCTCGCTGCCTGTCCCCCGTCAATGCGCCGAAACGCAGCGTGTAACGAATGTGGGCGGGAGAGCAATGCGACGGGACTCGGGATGGTCTGATGGGAGGAGGGGATAGGACAGGCGGAGGGCCGAGGGGCTGCGCCTGCAATGATTGCGTCGTAGAGCGGGCCAGCAAGCAAGCAGGTACTGTACTGTACTGTACCCCGTTTCACGATGCTTCAAGCTGTGGAGCCGTGTCAACACTGTCGGATCGTCCCAGCAACACCTGAAGATAATCCTGGCAGAAACGAGCGCAGTCGGGAATGGAGGACGATGATGGGGAGATGGTCTTGAGGTGTAGATGGCGACCTGTTCTACGACTCCGCCGCGCCGATGCCCGCTCTTCTCACCATCTGCTGACCGTTCGCGTCCGCAGAGGTGGTGGCATGGCAAGCCCAAAACATCGCCCGCCCACAGCCACACGAACCTTGAGCATCACGTTTCACCTGCCTCCCTGCCCTCTCCACCCTGCTCTGCCCATCTGCCACGGCGTGCCCGTCGGTCTGCTGCCACTGCCATCCGCTCCCATCCTCCAATGGCTCGTTGCCGGCGCGCTCGAAAGCAATGTGCGCTGCCCATATTTCTAGCTCTGCGCTGTTGCTGATCAGCTCTACCATCTCCTGATGCACAGGGACCAGCCAATCCCAGCGGAGACAGATCTTAGCTTGACGCCACAGCTGCGGCTCAGACAACACAGGCGACGATGGGGTAAGCAGAATGGCAGTCTTGGCGCAGATATGAAGGCGGCCCGAGCTCGAAATAGCACAGGCGGCCATGAAAAAGATGGCCAGTGACATAATCACGGTGGGAACGCTGGCGCGTACTCAGCTGCTGCTGCAGACAATTTTCTGTCCTCGTGCATCAGTCGGTGACATCAATCTTCCCTGGGGGCTGTGGTTGGCCCGGCCGCAAAATCGAGTACTGTACTGTACTGGGCAAGTTAGATTCTTTCCAGAATCTCTTGGCGAGATTGGAGCAAAAGGTTCTCAATGATGAGCGTGAGCGTGTTGAACACCCGAACAACACCATCCCCATCGACTTCGTCTGCACCACCCGATTGCGTCTCACCAAGTCATCATGACGCGTGATACTGACGGCGACGCCCGCCCCGGCGCTTCTGTGCTCTTTGTGTGCCTGGGCAACATCTGTCGCTCCACCATGGCCGAGGGAGTCTTCCGTAATCTGACTCAATTTGGCACGCCCAACCAGCATCCGTCGATCAAACACGTCGACTCCTGCGGGACTGGCGCATATCATGCAGGCGACACTCCGGATACCCGCACCATGCGAGTCCTCCGACAGAATGGAATCAGCGACTATCAGCACGCTGCCAGGAAGGTGAGAGTGCCAGAGGATTTCCATGACTTCGATTACTTGCTGGCCATGGATCGAGACAACTACGATGACTTGAGAGACATGGTCAAGAGAGCCGGGAAACGAGGCGCCCTGGATGACGAATCATTGAAGAAGGTGCATTTGTATGGCGAGTTTGGCGGTAAGAGCCAGAAAGAGGAAATCGGCGATCCTTACTACGGGGGCAACGAAGGCTTCACGACCGCATATGAACAAGTCGTTCGTTGCGGCGAAGGCCTGCTGAAGCATATCGAGGAGCAGGCGAAGAAGCAGAAAGACTGAGTGATGGCCTATCTCCTTCACCCATTGCTTGCTTTGGCAAGCATGCGGACGGAGACCAGATGCCGGAATGGGAGCTGCACAGCTCGACCACTCATCGACAATGACTTTCGCTACTGCCAAGGCTGCAGCGTCAGCACAGGAGCCAGAAGCTGCTCGCAACTGCCATCGCTCACCCAGTCATGCACTGCCCCGAATGAGCACGACAGGAACGTCTCCTCAACGAGCAGGTTCGGTGGGAGTAGATGACATTCCACAGTGTGTGACCAATGTTAGCCTTTTCAGTGAGCTCGGAGAGCTATAAGACCGGTGTCATCGAATGCTACTTGCCAACGAGAACAAACTTGCGTCCAACACGCTCAAACCTTCGCCGCAGAACAATGCCAGAGATACAAAAGATTACCGTCTTCGGAGCCGGCGGCGACAACATAGGACGTTTCATACTTGACGCTCTCATCGCCGACCCAGCATTCGAAGTCGCCGTGCTGTCCCGCAAAACCTCCAAATCCAGATACCCGACTTCCGTCAACGACCTTCGTGTGTCTGATGACCTACCTCATGGAGAGCTCGTCGATCTGCTAAAGGGTCAACACGCTGTCATTTCTGCCGTGGGCTATGCGGGAGGTGCACTAGACGTACAATACAAAGTCATTGACGCTGCAGTCGAAGCTGGAGTTGCACGCTTCTTTCCCAGCGAGTACGCGTTCGACTATGCAGATCCACTCACCACGTGGTTATCACCTGTCTTTGCGAGCAAGACAAAGGTCGCAGAGTATCTCGAGGAGAAGGCGAAGGAGCATCCCGAATTTAGCTGGACTGGCGTCGCTTGCGGCGTATGGCTTGAGTGGGCGTTGGAAACCAAGTTCCTCGACATTGATCCTGTCAGTCACACGGTGTCATACTGGGACGGCGGCAACCACGCACCAACTTTCACGACACTCCCATACGCCGCGCATGCGGTTCTGGAATGCCTGAAGCATCAGGAGCAGACCACAAATCAGCGGATCTATGTCGAAGCATTCTCTGCAACGCAAAAGCAGGTCATTGCCGAGCTTGAAGCCCAGCAGGGTGTCAAATACAAGGTTTTGAATGCTATCCATGGCGACAAAGCTATTGCTGAGGCGCATAAGCAGCTCGACCAGTCCGAACACCAGGACAGGGAGGCCGCATTACGGACGATCGTTGCTGAAATTTGGGTTGCCAAGTATGGGGCAAACTTCATCGCGAGAGGAAAGAAGCCTCACTTGGAAGACTTTGTGGAGATGCCAAAGGTCACGCTACAGAACGTGGTCAAGAAAGTTGTCAATGGGTCGTGGTAATCGCAGCGATTTGAACTCGTCAGAGACAGAAGAGCCGCGTAAACGGAGACAAACAAATACAGAACTTCCTAGGACGCCAACAATGGCCCTTTCACTTTCCACCCATGCGCGAGCTGCGACCTGAGGTTTGGCGAGTGGAAGCGTACTATCCCTGCAGCACGAGCTGATGTTCAGCGTCAGCTAGCGCAAGCTCAGCTGTCTAGTGGTCGCAGCGTCATTCGTCCTTTTCTAAGTGCCCACGCCCATACTGCAATTCCTGCAACAATCACGCCTAAGCTGAAAACCAGGCTTCCTCCAAAAACCACAGAGTGATACGTCCAAGCGTTCTCCGGGTTGAGGTCGACTCTCGTAACGACGACCGCCCACGGCAGGACCCAGAACAGGTTGCTTGTCAATGACTGGTACAAGTACCACCGAGGTCGAGTAGCCAACAGAATCGCGGCCAGTTGTGTCGAGAGCGCGTAGCAGATGTAACACCAATCAATCGTCTTCCACATCCTCTCAGTGATCAATGACACCGTCCTGGATCCCGAAAGATAGTAGGCGAACCTGCGGGCGCCGTAAAAGGAAATGAAGATGCAGATGGGGACTTCGACTGCCAATCCGATCATGCAGGACGTGAAGGCTGGCTTCGATATCGTCTTCAGTTGCTGGCGGGAGGCTCTTGGGTTCTGTACCTGATTGCCAATGAGATAACGCCACGCGCCCCAAGCGTGTCCCACGAAAGCGAGAGTTGTTGCTTCGAGAGCTTGGACAGGTACCATGATGAGGCCCCATCGGATAGTATTGAAGACGCCCCAGGCAGTAGCGTCATCTGAGCCCATGGCAACGATTCCACTAACAAGCCAAAGGTACAGAGCGTTGCGAATCGCAGACTCTGCGAATGTCCAAGCGCCAGGACGAGCAAGTATGAGCAATGCTCTGAATGTTGGCCTAACAGATTCCATGTCCTCTCCGCTCGAAGAGAACTTGCGCAGCATCTTCCTGCTCGACCAGAGGAAGTATACCAGCCCCAGAAACGAAGCTCCCAGGTTGCACGCCAGCTGCGGAGTGGCCTGGGTGTTGACCGTCGGCACGACACCGCGCACATGAAACTTTGAGATCAAAATCAGATCTAGAATGATGTTGATTCCAAACTTCACCGAACTAATCACCAACGGCACATCCGGCTGATCCAATGCCCGCGTCGCCGTGGCCACTGATGTTTCCAGCGCAGACGCCAAAGCCGAGAATGCAGAGATGCGGACATATGTCAATGAAGCCTCTCGAACATTCTCGGGAACGAAGACTTGAGCAAACTGCTTGGCAGCCGCAGCGAAGATGACCGACATGAGAAGACCAAGTACGGCTTGGAAGCTGATGAGGGTGTGCGTAAGACTCAGCCGTTTTGCCAGAGAGCGGTTCGTTTTGTCACCGACGATGAGCCAGGCCGCGCGAGGAAGACCTTCATTGAGGACTTCGGAGACGACACCGATGTATGTGTAGACATCCGTCGTGACGACCAAGCTGCTGTCGATGTCGGCGACCCAAAGTTTGCTGAGGGTGCCGTATAAGGCAGGAAAAATGAAGGCGAAGAAATTGAACAGAAGAGCGCCAGAGTAGCGAGACCGACTCCAGAATGGTATGGGAGAGTGATGAAGGCCGCTATTGTCTCTCTCGCTTCTCATGCGCTTGTCAATTGGCGTAACAGCAGACAGGGGAGCATCCTCTGAAGGCATCGTTGTGTTGTGTCAGTCAAGCAGGCAGGAAGAGATTGGAATTTTATGGGAATCCAGTTTTGCAAAAGGCCAACCCAGCAAGCGGAACACTTGCAGCTCGTTGTTTGCCGAAGCGGAGAGTAGGCGAATGTGACAGAAACTCCATTTTCACGCTAAAACACCGCACGGGACAGAACCATACGCCACATCGCCTCCACAACGAAGCACTACTTCCAATACCTCTCCAGCAGCTCCGCTTCGACGCCCGTCCACCTCGCATAAGTCGCCATCGCTGTCTGGACAGTATTCATGATCCCGCCTACAACACCAGGAAACCCCATATCGCCCCAATACCCCAACAGGAGCGTATGCAACAAATTCGACGGCATGAGATCCTTCCCCAATAAACCATCATTCGCCAGTCCAAAGAACACATAAAGACTCTTCTCGAACCCTGCACTCGCCGGTTCGAGCCGCACATTCATCTTCGCTCCTTTGGGTCCGGCGGAGAAGCGATGGACCACGCCCTTCTCCACCGTGTGCGTCGACCCGACTTCGACGACCTTGGGTGCCTCGTCACCGATCTGCAAGATGAGTTCGCCTGAGAGAGCAGTGAAGGTCTCCGTGTACGTGGAGTGGTAGTGGAGTGGTGGGCCGCCGCCCGGTTCGCACGTGCATTCAATTGCGGCATACTTGCCATTCGTCTCGTAGCCATATTTGAGCCAGGTTACGTCTTCGCCGCCTACTTTGTTGACGATGTGGCGGCGGGAGGAGTCGCGAATGCCTGGTGGTCGGCTGTCTATGGCTGCTGGCATTTTATTGATTGGGCCTTCTTTTGATGGCGGGTAGTCATTGGTCGAGCTGCTTGCGAGGGTTGTGAAGAAACAGTTTTTGGGCTTGCTATGCATGGCGGGAAGCGTATGAGACTATCTTCATGCGTCTATGCATGGTGTGTGCACATTTGCGGGAGTTACTCGTGTATTATCGTCTGGGCTCAAAGGACTGACTTACCAGCATACTACGTTCTGGTGAGCTCTCCTCTCCAGAACTCTGGATGATACCCCGAGGCGAGAACCTAATGCACTCTGTCGAGTCAATAAGTTTGGACGTACGTGAGAATTTGGCTGGGCTGCCTTGACGCCACAAGACCTTACTAACAGCGCCAGCCCAGCTTGTGGAGGTGGGCTTGTTTCAAGCACCTTGCTGACTCCTCCAAGCACACGATGCTCCCAGACCGCGGCGACAAGAAACACATGAATTATAGCCAGCTACTGCATCCATGAATCAAGATCAGCTAAGCGACTCTCCATCGTGGCATTGTGCGAGGGCAATAGGTGCGGATCCCTGTTGCTACGGTCTATGGCTCGGAGGACTAGATTCTTTCATTTGCATTGAACTCAGACACCCATTTCGGGCGTAGGGTCACTCCAGCCTCCATACTTCGCGTTATACTGCTCCGCCGTCTTGCCTTTGGCGAGTCCAAACGTCTCTCCATTTGGTCCGGTGGGAAAGTAGTTCGTACACATTCCGATAAAGAAGTCGACATCCACCAAGCGTGAGACCAGTGTAGGAATGCGTTGAGGTGAGCCGGTCTGCCACCATTGACTGGCCTCATTACACCACAGCCACATTTGCTGCCTTTTCGCATACGTATTGAAGTTTTCCGTGGAGAGATTCAAGTATAACTTGTTGGATGGATCACTCATGGCAAAGCAGTCCGTGTTATTTTGTCCGTAGAACGGCCCGAGAGAGGTACATCGACCAGGTATCCAGACGTCCCTAGTCCATCTCGCATAGCCGTCTAATGCCTTCTGCAGGCCAACGCCTTCTGGACCTGGCAATGCCTCTGTTGACGTATTGTCTCGGCCCTGAACTCCTTCAATGTGGTCACAGAACGTCCAAAGGTCACGAGTGCGTGCAGATGCTTGTTGATAAGTCTGTGGACCGTTGCTGAGAAGTTTCATGAAGTCGGCTTTGTCTGTCAAGCCGGGCGCGCCAAATTGCCTCCTGATAGTCTTGAAATCGTCTTGAGTTCCATGAAGCATGACGTTGTCGAGATGTTCCACTACTTTCTCAACATCCGATGAGCAGTTTTTGGGTATGGTCCGCTTCGCTGCGTCAAAGTAGTGCCAGAAATCACTGACAGCTTGCATGGATGCACTGGAAGAGTATGTCGCCCAGAAAGTGCGTGGTGCCAACCTTTCGGTGTGGACCGCATACTCGCCATCACCTGAGCATCCAAAATTGACCCACGGCACAACTCCCAGGGCGGTCGCGTTCTGCGAAGAAGCGAATGGAAGCTTGACGTTGTTTGCAAAGTATGGCAGGTCTTGTAGAAGCTGGTCTACGGTGAGATATGCAAGATTCGCCGTCGTGAGCTCCGAGTAGGGAGTTGAGCTTCCCTGAAAGCGTTCCTCGACCAGTATGACAGCTGCCCCAATCCGTTGAGCAATCATGCCAGGCATCGCATAATCACTGTTGACCCAAAAGGTATATGCTGTGGCATCATCGCTTCCGCCGTAGAACACAACAACTGGAGAGCCTTCACCCTTCCAGAACTCAGTGCTGTACCAGTATCGCTGTTTGAATGTGCCCAGAGATGGGTTCGAGTGATCGATAAGCTGGTCGAATGTTTCCTGTTCGACGGGTGCAGCATCTTCTCGAATTCGAAGGGCCTGGTGTTGATGCCCCAAACCCTCCTCGAAGTATGGTGAGACCGAGCGCCTCGAAATGGCTGCGACATGTACGATTGTCAAAAGAGCCACAAGGCCCAGCTTGGTTGCCAACCACATATTAGGATGCTCAGAGCAATTCCTCCAGAATCTGCGGAAGAGCAAAGGTGTCCTATGGTTTCATTTGTTGAGAGACATTGGGGTCCAGAGGCAGATGAACCGCTACTGGGGTTTCTATACGATGTAAGACACCGGTGTCGCTCCAGAGCTGTACTATGCCATATTGAACAAGTCCTCCGCGTCTGCTGTTCTTTACGCTGTACTGTCACGAGCCTCGGTGCGTGTGCGGAGTCCGTGAAGCCTGCAGATTCGCATACTCGCGCACATTCTGTGTCACTATGCGTCGCCTACTCATGACGAATTGCGGTTCTTTTTATGCTTCACAATGTGCGAGATGAACTTGTCATAACGCTTTTCTCCTTTAAGACTCGATTCATGGGATAGGCGGGGGACTATCCAAGTGTCAGCCCAGCCTGCAATATGCATTTCCTAGCACGATTTCAGGTGGAAGATAAAGCCGCGCGTTTTAGTTAGTAGACTCGACATGGCCCCGCCCTTCAATCGACTTCGTAAGATGAGTGATGAGCTCGACCTGTGGTGCCGAAGAAGCCGCGAGATTTCGCTTGGCCCTGTTTTTGACTTTGATTTTCTCTCAGCCTTTTCGCGGAGACGACTGCATCTTCGAAGCGTGCTATCTTGTCGTGCCGTATGGGCAACATCAAGAGAGAATCTGCCGGGACGAGGTCAACAGCGAATATCTTCCCAGTCTCCTCCGTGAGCATCACATGCAGAACAGTAATGAACGATCCATACCGGGCCCGTCGTAATATTGCCCAAGTCTTCGTCCAATGGCCAATCTCTTGCGCGCGGTCCGATGCGACAGCAACGTATGCTTGCTATAGTGTTTCATCGTACCGTTGAAGCCTCGTCCGGAAACATCTCTCGAGACTTGATGCCGCCAGCTCTCGCACTGGACGTCTCTGCGAAATTGTTGGCAAGGCATGACCAAAGGCGGGATCACTTCCATCGGTGATGTTGTAAGATACAATTTTTGATTGGCAGTCGCTGATGACATTCCCGATGTTCTAGTTGTGGTCGGGTTCTCCAGTCGGTCTCCATCGAAGATCATGGTCAACACAAACATAAGATGCGGCAGAGCCACGTTTCGCGACTTGAGCACTGCGTTGTATGGAAAGCTTTTGACAAGCGCCAAATACGTAGCACGGACATAAATACCGGCCAAAGTCCCGATAGCAACCACTTTTCTTTGTGGCCTAACTTTGGAGGTAGAGATAGACCGTCGCAGGATTCGAACATGGCCTTGGCGTATGACATCAAGATCGATGGCAAGCACATGCAGACTCCCTCCACGCCTCATCACTTACGACTTCCGCATTCCCCTGAGCCCGAACCAGACCAAGTTCACAATTACGAACGTAAGATGCACCTCACGCATGGCCAGCATGTCACGCAGTGCATTGGTCCCAGCAAGGTCATATCGGGGCTGCCACATCGTTTGAGAGATCTCGACCCACAGAGGTTGGCTCGATCTCCACAGAACATCGTCGTCTAACGATCGCCATCTTGTGAGATGGAATTTCGGACTTTTGTAATTTCCTTCGAGCTCACACGAAAGACCGAGACGATACTATGCGTGCGAAGGTTATATCAAGAAAGCAGTGCATATGTACAGATGGCATCTCATTCTTGACCGATTCGTAGTACGGTTGCTCACTGCCTAAACTGACATGGAACTCTCATACTTCTATCTCATATCTGCTCTCGCAGCCACTGCGCTGTTCGTGCAGCTTGCTAAAGCAATCTATAATGTGTCTTTCTCACCACTCCGTAAAGTCCCAGGCCCGTGGTATTGCTCGATAACAGGCATCCCGGCAAGAATTGCTTCTACGGCCCAGAAGCGTCAAGCACATTATTGCCACGAGCTACATAAACGATATGGACCATATGTACGGATTGCGCCGAACGAGGTGCTCATTTCGGACCCTACGGCCTTCAGGGAGATTCACAAAGTTGGAACCCATTTCTATAAGACAGACTTGTACAAGTTCCTGAATCCCACCAAGCCCGGCGAGGGGCCGTATGGGGTCTTTCAGACAACCGATCCTGCGCAACACTCCCTCCATCGAAAGATTTTAGGGCGGGGCTTCACCCAGAACTACCTGCGCTCCAACTGGGAGGGCAAGATCCAAGAGAAAGCCCAGTACCTTCTACAGTATATGGCGGGCGACGCCAAGAGAAATTCGGGCGAAGTTGACATCCTTAAGTGGCTGCCTCTTTTCGCTGGAGATGTTATAGCAGAACTTGCATTTGGGCAGTCATTCGGGATGATGGAGCGAGGCATACCAGACGAAATCATTACCTACGAGAGCGGCAACACCTTCGCGTATGCTTTTCCTTTGGTGTATCAGATGCTGAGATGGATCCCTCATCCAAAAATTCAGAAAGCATTTGGCGGCAACCAGGTGTTGCTCGAGAGAGGCAGGATGGCTATAGAGAACAGCAGATTGTATGGGGGCACAGCCAATCTTTTTGCAAAAGCGATAGCGGATGCCGAGAAGGGCGACACCATGTTGACCGATGAAGAAATCGTCATCGAAGCTGGAAGCTTTCTTTTCGCGGGGACAGATACTACTGCCACAACCTTGACCTATCTAATATGGTCCGTGCTACGCGACCAAGCAGTCCAGCAAGCTCTGGAAGATGAAGTCGCCGCGCTGAGCGAGCCATATAGCGACGAGCAACTTGAACGACTACCGGTTCTCAACGCAATTGTGAAAGAGACTCTGCGTCTATACGGTGCTGCACCAGCGGCTTTGCCACGCGTAACACCACCCGAAGGAGCCATTCTTGGTGGCTACGAGATCCCCGCCGGCACAACTGTGGCAACGCAAGCG
Source organism: Cercospora canescens BHU (assembly GCA_000347735.1). NCBI lineage: Eukaryota > Fungi > Ascomycota > Dothideomycetes > Mycosphaerellales > Mycosphaerellaceae > Cercospora > Cercospora canescens. The sequence goes on along the minus strand of ANSM01005297.1, from coordinate 6,826 downwards.
TGGACGATGCATCGCGATCCGAATGTCTTCACCAACCCAGAAGTGTTCGACTACACGCGATGGCTGGATGGCGAGCTGGCGTCTCGAGATGATGTGAAAAAGGTTTGGTCACCGTATGGAGCTGGAAGCAGGATCTGCATCGGGTCAAATCTAGCGAACATGGAAATGAGAATTGCTACAACGGCATTCTTCAGAAACTGTCGCGGTGCCAAGTTGGCACCATCCACGACAGATCAGAGTATGGAGGTGGAGAATGTGTTCTTGATTGCGCCCAAAGCGATGGCTTGTAAGGTGATCCTGCCTGAGGCCCAGTAACTGCGAATAGAATGCAGTATGCGAAGAATAAGGAGGAATGATTAGTCTAACACAATCACTCGCGCCTGCTCAGCAGCCGTAAGATCAGTGTGTTGATGACGCCGCATTGCAGAAAGTGGTGAAGCTGGGGAAGATCCTTGTGTGTTGGAGAATATCCTTGTCGAATATCCTTGCACAGCACTCTTTCACGAGCTCGGCTCCACACCTCGGCCTTGGCACTTCAGCGGCATTCACATGCCGCCAACTTCGAGTCTTGTGAGATCACATGTCATCACCACCAGCAACCCTTCACTTGTTGCGGCGCGCTGACCGTCTCGTTCACCTCGCTTTTGTCGCTTGTAGCTGCTGAAGCACGTTGGATCATCCAGGATGCCTCCGTAGAAGCACACGCGACAACAATGGCGAACCAGTCCACCCTGCGCCAGAAACCCGAGGATCGTGTCTCGCAGTGGATCGACTACCTCTACACTCGTGTGGCAGCGCGCGTCGACAAGCTGCAGAACCGAAATCCACTCGATCAGCGCACGTACCGACTGATTGCCACGCTCGCCTTTTGCGTCACCCTCATCACCGGCTACGGTGGATATCGCTACTACAAGGGCGTAAAGCAGGAGAAGGAAGTCGGCAGCAGGCTTTTGCGGCGCAACAGTGGTCTCAAAGCCAAAGATGGCACGCGGACAATATATGTGCCGTACAAGGACACCAGTAGCAAGGTCGTCATCCATCCAATCAAAGCGACGACATTCGATGCCCATCGACGTTTCTTTTTGAACCCCATACGGCAACGAAGCTCGGGTCGGACGATTGCGCTGGATGCTCCGCCGACGAATATCAAACCTGGCCTCAATGTAGCATTCGTGCACCAATTCATGGCCATCATGCAGATTGCGGTACCGCGACTCGGGTCCAAGGAGTCGGGATTGCTCGCAACTCACGCCTTTTTCCTCTTACTGCGGACCTATCTGTCGCTCGTAGTGGCAACCTTGGACGGAGAGATTGTACGAGATCTCGTGGCAGGCCAGGGCAAAGCTTTCCTGCTTGGTCTTGGGAAATGGCTTTCTGTGGGTGTAGTTGCAAGCTACACAAACTCGATGATCAAGTTCTTGCAGTCCAAGATCAGCATTGCATTCCGGACGAGGCTGACAAGATATATCCACGACTTGTACCTGAGCTCGAACATGTCGTATTACAAGATGCACACCCTCGACGGCAGTATCGATCAAGGAGCCGACCAATTCATCTGCCAGGACCTTACCCTCTTCTGCGATAATGCTGCCCAACTTTACTCCAGTCTTGGGAAGCCCTTGGTCGATCTTTTCACTTTCAATTATCAGCTTTACAAGTCACTGGGACCTCTAGCACTGGGAGGACTGCTCAGCAACTATGCTGCTACAGCCATACTACTCAAGAGACTCAGTCCACCATTCGGCAAGCTAAAAGCAGCAGAGGGACGCAAGGAGGGTGCGTTCCGAGCGCTCCACTCGAGGCTCATTGCCAACGCCGAAGAAGTGGCGTTTTATGCAGGCGGTCCAACGGAACATGCTTTGCTAGATGCAGGTTTCAAAGAGTTGAAGAAGATGATGGAAACCATCTACCGCGTCAAGATTGGGTACAACATGTTGGAAGACTTTGTGCTGAAATATACATGGTCAGCACTCGGCTTCGTTGTCACGAGTTTGCCCGTCTTTTTACCTGGATTGCATATTGCACCAGAACCGCCCTCAAAGATTGGCGGTAGCGAAGGCTCGGTGGACAACTCAGATGATAGCAGGACCGGCTCCCGCACAAAGCAATTCATTACTAACAAGAGGCTCATGCTCAATCTTGCGGATGCAGGAAGTCGCATGATGTACGCCATCAAGGACTTATCGGAGCTTGCAGGTCAGACTAGCAGAGTCTTCCTGCTCATCAGCACCCTGCACCGCGTGCATGCGAATGCTTACCACCAGCCGCGAGACCGCTTTCCCGAACTATACAATTTGGCAGATGTGCACGGCACCTTACACAAAGGTTATGATGGCGTGCGATTGGAGAATGTGCCAATTGTCGCTCCTGCAACACATCCTAACGGTGGCGAAGAACTGATTGACAACCTCCAATTCATTGTAGGCCCCGGCGATCATCTCCTCATCACCGGTCCAAACGGTGCAGGCAAGTCTGCTGTGGCCCGCGTGGTCGCTGGCTTGTGGCCGACATACCGTGGATTGACATCACGACCACGCAACACTGGACAAGATGGCATCATGTTTCTGCCTCAAAGAGTCTATTTGAGTCACGGAACACTCCGCGATCAAGTCATCTACCCGCATACAGAGGTTGACATGAAAGAGGCCGGCCGTACCGAAATGGAGCTGCTCGGCATCTTGGAAGAGAGCAAGCTTGGCTATATTCCAGATCGCGAAGGCGGTTGGGATACCAGAAAGATGTGGCAGGATGTGCTCAGTGGCGGTGAGAAGCAACGCATGGCCATTGCTCGACTACTGTATCATGAGCCACGGTACGCATTCATCGACGAAGGCACTTCTGCTGTGAGCTCGGACGTCGAGGGCATTCTCTACGAAACATGCAAGAAGAAGGGAATCACGCTGATCACGATCTCAACTCGCGCTTCTCTGAAGCGATATCATTCCTACACACTCACGCTCGGCCTGGGTGAGGACGCCAGCGAGTATGAGTTCAACAGAATCGGAACTGCCACGGAAAAGAGCAGTGTGGAGCGGGAGATACAAGAGCTCAAAGAAAAGTTGAGCCAGGTCGAAAAGTGGAAGCAGAGGCGGAGGGAGATCGACGAAGAATTGAGCAAAGTATGGGTTGGGGGCCAGGAGTTACCTGCACCGGAATATTGCAGCAACGGAAATGGCAGTTCCGAGGGCGAGACGGTTAGTGTCTAGGAGGCTGCTAAGTCCTGGGGAGAGAGCGTCATTCTGATGACGAGACTCGAGCTTGCCCCAATAGTTGACACTGGAAAATTCAGCCGCCTTGTCAACTTCACCGTTGCGCAGAAGATTGCGACGGGGGCAGCTATTGCGCTCTGCACAGACCGACAGTGCAGAGGAAGCGGAAAGATTGGAAGACGAGCATCTCAAGTGCATGCGCTTCGTGCCCACGATAGCGCCGAACGAAGGGTGTGGGAGACAGTAGACAGCAGACACAGCAGTTTGCTCCGATTGACTGTAAACGAACTCGACAGGATACGTCCAGGCCAGCATGAACCACAAGAGTTGGCATAGATGTGCCGAGACGTGATACAAGTAGATGCACGGCAAGTAGAGGTCTGCAGTACGTATCACGATGTATAACGAAACATTCTCCAATTTATTGTAACCCAATTTATCTCGCAACAAGTGCCTGAACCTTCGAGGGGTCCGCCATTTCCAGTCTCAGCTCCTGTCCCTGATGCACAGATCTAACTTGAATGTATCCACTGTCCTTATTCTGCTCATAGCCGCCCGGCGCATACCCCGAAGTCGAAGCTTGTGTGACACCATACATAACCGCTCTTGACCCAACCTCTTTCACCAACTCATCGACTTCCGCATTCGGGTGTTCATTCCTCAGGATATCCGCATTGAAAGCTTTTGCGATCTCAATCGGGGACATGCTGACTTTTCTTCCCAAGAGCCAGAAACCATTGTACATGATGAGGATCACGATGACGGCTGCGAGAGAAAGACCGACAGCAGCTCCGAGGTAGGCGTACTGAGCACGGTAGACACCCATGGTGCGAATCTGGTTCAGTTGCACTTTTTGTGCGTCGCTGCTGTTGGTCATGGTCAGCGCGGTGCGGAACATGAGTTGGCGGGCTTGTTCAAGGAATGCCGGGACAGGGTCGTTGAAGTAGATGCTGCAGAGGTCCTGGTTTAGTGGAGCCGGTTTCTTGACGGCTTCGGACATATTGGCGAAGCGGGTTCCTGCTGGACCAGTGGAGAGAATTTCGTAGCCGATTGTGCCTGCGAAGCGGATATGGGTGTAGCCACTCATGGTCTCCTCGAGAGCGTGGGCGAAGCCGCCTAGCTCGGTTGGGCCTTGAGTCCCTGGATCATCGTACTCGTTGACGTACAAGACTCTGTCGTCGTAGAGTGTCGTTTTGGGATCCAGAGAGATGGTGGAGCTGTTTCCATCAATAACTACCGGATATTCCACTGTCGCTGCTTGAAGAGTGCAGTTCTGAACCGTGAGCACGCCTTCGCAATCAGACTTGTCTTTGTATTGGATGTCCAAATTCATACGACCTGGCTGATCGTAGACCCAGCTCAGTGCTGATCGGTAGACAAAAGTGCCGGCTTGCGCATTGATGCACTCTTGACTGATGTCTGGATCGATGGAATTGCAATTGTCTCCTGGCACTACACTGAATGGTACGGTGTAGGAGGAACAGTTGACAGAAAGGCCTGCTGCCTTCAGACGACCCGTGCACCTGCCATCACCGGAGCATCCCGTCTTGTTGGCTGCGATACTGCGTCCGCTCTCGAAAGCACGAAACACGGGCGCAAAGTCTTCGTGTAGCAGCGGAACCACTCTGAGACGGCCAGACATATAACCAGTGGGAAGTTTGATTCTCTGCGCCGCCTGAATATTGACATCAACAGTCGATGTAGCCTTCGAAATTTCTACTTCCGATGAACGTTGGAGAAGCGGTCCGTTCAGGGGCGTGATCGTCAAGAAAAGTGTGACAAATGCGATGAAGTTGAAATGTCTCCCTGCCTTCAAACTGGCAAGCGCCGAACTTCCATAGTCCCAATTGCGATGGAGATCTCCGATGTTCGTACCATCCGCTATCGCTCTTTTCCACCAATTGATCGTGGCGCCTCGACTCATCGCGTCTTGGAGAAGAACATTAGCGATGGTATAGGCGAAAGACACATAGACTGATGGAGAATATTTCCAACTCCCGATGGGCTTGCCGTCCGAGAAGAAGAGGATGACTACGGCTCCAGCGATGCATAGAAGTGCTAGGAACAGGGCGAGCAGCCCAACCCAGGGCATTCGTCGAAGCACCCCACCCCTCCAGGCATGTTTGTCAGCGCGTGTCGCATCACGACACCGTTGGGCAATGTCCGAGCACTCCTGTAGTCCTAGCTCTCTGAGACCAACGTTGACCATGATGGGCGAAGTCGAAGAAGGTTGTCCAGATTGCGGCGGCTGTGATCGATATCGAACGATATGTGGACAATTGAAATATTTTATGTACAGTCGTTGAGGTTGTAAGAACCTTGGGCTGTCTAGCAGCTTGAATCAAGGCGCCATCTTACGAGAACCGCATGCTGTACGGTGTGTCCGGTCTCTCTCATCAGATCGTGATGGAGTCTCGTATTCTACTCAGCATCTGCCTTTGGAGGCGTTTCTTGGCACCTTCCCTTCACGGCCTTGGCTACGACGCCAACGTCAGCAAAGCTACATTGAGGCTCAAATAGATCTGTCAAGTGCGACAGCGTGCCCACTCGTCTGCTTATGAGATGGTGGTGCGTGGTACGGAGTTCGCGAGAGTCTCAAGAGGCACTGCGCAGCCATGACCGAGGGACTTGTCGGCTTGGGGCTGACAGAGGGGGCCTGAGTGGGCACTATCTCGAGTGTCTATATCTTGCCAAAGAGAAAGCGCATGGGATCAACTTCCAAAGAAATTCCATCTCGTTCTTTGAGAAGTCCAGGAGATGCTCCCGCTTCGCAGCGTGCACATGCTCAAGATGTTCTTCCTCGCCGCTCTCAGCTCGCTCCTCCTGGCTTCTAAGACGATGGCTGATGGTCTACCATCACTGCCAGCCCGAACCGTACTTGCTGCGGACAAGCTCGAAGCAAGAGGATGGTCTCCAAAACCCACACAACCTCCCACATATTTGCCACGTCGTCAAACTGATGAGCTGTCCCCACTTTGTGGCTATGCGGAGGGCGATGCTGGTAAGTCCACAGAGTTGGAGCCTATCTGTGTCGTAATAACATGTGCCCAGCAATGGCCATTCAATGCACTGGCGGGGAGTTCTGCGGGTTCAACCTCACGTACAACGCTTTCGGCTGCTGCTCGTCGGTCGTCGCCGCCGAAGATCAATTGCTTGGCGGATGTGGCTATTACACGACATGCCTGGATCTCGAGGAACCTTGCGACGCTGAATGCCAAAGTAACCCGGACATCTACCGTTGCACTGAATCGGCATTTCCCAAGTGTGTCAAGTATGAATTTGCTGTTGAAGGAGCGACTCTGACCAACTATGGATGTGCGGATACTGTGGCGAGTCCGACGGAGGTATTGCAGGTCCTCAGCACCACAGTTGTAGGTGGAGGCGGAGGGGCGTCCGGTGGATCGACCGGTCTGGATTCGCTGATTGAAGATCTTCTATCAATTTCGTCTGCAATAGATGCAGTCTCCAGCCAGCTGCCGTCGGGAATCTTGACCTCTGCTGCTGAGACGCCCACAGATAGCGTGTCCAGGTCAGTCACCCGAACTCAAGCGACAGCCGAGTCCACAGGAGGCAGTCCCGCCCAGCAGACGGTCGAGGCCACCTCGTCTCAAGCCGCA
>ANSM01005294.1:0-14110 GCA_000347735.1 Cercospora canescens BHU | reverse complement strand
GGCACGGATTTCTAGCTGTTCGCGCAGCGCGTTATTCTTAGCTTAGAGGCGCTTGTGTCTCGTATGCGCGTCTTTAGCGCCTTCTATATCGTCTATATTATCGTCTCTTACCTCGTCGGACTATACTTCCGTAGCTTCTAACAATTCTTCGATATAGCCTAGCTCCTCGCTATTAGGCAGCGCGTTATCGTCGCAGCTAGCCTGCTAGGTAGATACGTTTCGCGTAAGTATATTAGGCCTTAATAGATCGCTACTCTTAATAAGGTAAAGAATTATAATTATAATAGGTATAGTATATAGTAATGTATTAAGCGCCCCTAGGTTATCCTCCTAGAGATGTTAAGAATAATTCTTGCCCTTCTATTAGGTACGTTCTGCGTGCTTTTGTCCTGCGCCAAGCATAAGCAGCACTAGCCGTTATGCCTTAGCGCCTAACAAGGCACGCCCCCCCTAGCTATATACTTCTAGCTCTTATAGTCTTACTAAGATCTTGTTTAGTACTTAGCTAGTCCTCGGTAATAATAAGCTTAATAATAATGTCCCTAAGGGCTACAGAACGCTTATTGTTTTCGAAATACTAATACTCTCTAATCCCTAGGTTAATACGATCTGCAGCTATAAGTACTTCTACCAGAAATTTTCTTTGCGTAAACTAGTAGCGAACAATTTCCTTAGCGCGCTCTAGATCAACTGTGCTAGTTATTATACTACGTAGCCTAATCTTATAAAGAACAATAATCTTAAGAGCTAAGTAGCAATCTTGTAAGCCTAGATTGCCAGACCTTAAAGCTAAGCTTAGACGTTCTCGACAGTAAGGGCAGTATAGCTTCTAAATATCGTGCATTGTCTGCGCAAAGCTCGACATACATAGCTGCTATAACAGCGTCCTACGGGTAGGGGAGCGTGCTTAAATTCTATGTCGAGTATCGGACGAGAAAGTAATTATAAAGGCTAGGATTAGTCGATAGATGCCACGCTACAACCCCGGGGGAGAGGAGTAGGCATGCAGCAGGCTTAGAGGCTACGAGCACGCAAGTAGATAGAAGCGCAACAAGTCGTGTCCAGGATAACTAACGGTAAGCTAAGCAAAGTAGAAAAGCTTAATACCGCGGAAAACAGTGCTAGACTAATAGGAATCTCCGGCATGCCCTCCTAAGCTATTCGTACAAGGCAAAATGCAATATACTAAATATAGAGTTCTATATTTAGTATCCGAACTTGCCGGACAGTAATAAGCAACTCCCTCGCTTGCAGTGTGTCGATCAACATACGAGCGACCTCGAGGAAACAACGCCAATCGGTTAGCGTTACAATGCTCAAGAAAAGCTGATTGTCTTATTTCCTATAGATCTCGAGGCCACTGTTCTAGATCGCAATGGCACTAGCTTACAGATAACCCTATCGCCTGTGCGCATCTGCTAACCCCTCGCGTTATATCTGCACTGCAAGGAATGAGATACAGTTGAAGGATTGGGTTAGAGGGCTTGAACATCGCATTGGTTTTGTGAAAGATTACCTGAGAAGACTGTTTTATATATGCCAATAGGCATGCACATGATTCTCCCCAAGAACTATCATGAGTTAGTTACCTCCTTCTGAAACCGGATCAGCAGGATTGGGCAACCTTATCAAGTTGTATGGAAGTGGTGCCACGCGACCCGCTGTCACAGATGAGCCCCAGTCGTTTCGACGACAGGACTTAATACAGTGGGACGAAAGACGATTGGCGCTCCATAACAGACGAGAGAACTATAATACTAGACAAACGTAGGGCAACGCAGCAGGGATTATCGACCAATGATTATATAGGGGATAGCAAGTCGTGCTCGCTATGCAGCCGCCGACCGTTTTCTTGTCTGCGCCTAATTAGTCCCCTCTAACGAATAATTACGACGGGTTACCTAAGGTATACAGAACTGCTCGATATCCAACCTATAATGTCTCCCCTGCTCTCCTTACTTAGCTTTCTGTTTCCTCGCCGAATCGTATAGCAATATCGTCTTTCTTTTATGCGATAATATTAGCTACGTCGAAGGTCTCTTACTTAGACCTTTCGGGTCTTCTAACTTATAGTACTACTATAATTATTAATATAGAACATTTGGCTTTAAACAACTAGATTAAAGCAACAGCCGCTACTAAAGCAGTGCCTGGTGGCCCTCCTGTGTGGTCTTCTACTAAGTATCCAAAACGAGTAAAGAAAGATAGTGGCCATGTTTACATTGCTCAAAACGCCGCTCGCCAGTCTCCCAATGCGTGGGTGTTTAGAACCATGCACGTTACCCCAATCGTGACTAAACACGGGAGGTTTGTTACCTGCACAGACGAATTCATGCCAAGCCATTTGCTACTGCATCGAACGACAATAAGAACAGAGCTGTAAGCGCGAATACAAGCAAGACCGACTACCTGAGCAGGTACGTAGAATCGGACTAGAATAGCATTAAGATCAAGATTACGTTCCCCTTAATAGACTAGAGCACGTCTGAGACATTGTTTATCGACGACAAGTTGTATAAGATAGTACTATATATTACGTACTAGAAAGGAACAAGGTAGTGCAACGCTATAAGGTACTACTATATAAGCGAGACGAGGTGCGTAATATCGCAGCCGATTAAGCTAGTATTAAGCGACCAGACGATGCCCGGGCTATATAAGAGAGTGCTCTTCTAGATTATAACGTCGCTACCTAGCAAGAGCGGAGGCAAGAGGGTGCTGTATGTTGTAAGGTTATGAGTCCAGCCAAAGCCCCACATGTCTATATATAATACGGAGACACAAACCTCGAGCCTAATATAGGGTAAGAGGCGACGGCTACGCACGGCGTATACAACAACTACGGGAGACTAGAAAGGACGACCGACTCGATAAGACCATTACTCCTAGAGTAGCCGCGCGTAAGGCCTAGAGCGACCGATGGCGGACGTTCTAGCACAGAGCGCAGACTATATACGACGCTACTCGGCGGTATACCGCTACGGCAATACGTACAGAGTTCTACCTCCGCCTAGACAAAATCTAAGCACAGCTAGACAAGGTAGGGAATACGATCGCGACGCTCCTGCGAATAGAGCACATCGGGCTTAACGACTACCTCTACTGCTATAAGGTACTAGAATACGAGTCCCCGGCGTACGTATATAGTTTTGCGCGGCAGACGCCAAAACACATCGTGCTGTTCTGCCCGCGCTTCGAACAGGACCGCGACAAGATTACGCAGGGGGCTAGGACGTAAGATTTTTCTCGAAATACTATCGACGGAGAAGGGGGTCCGCCCCGTAACGGCATAGTTCCTAGAACAGGACATTCTTCTATAGTTTAGTCTAACGTAGGAAATATAGAGAAAGAGGAGCTAGCGAGGAAGAAGAGAGGGTCGCGACGTCGACGACTAACGCTACCCGGGCTACAGGAGAAGCAATTTATAGTTCGAGCAGTTCCCTAGTATAGAAGACGAACAACAGAGGTAGAGGAGTTTTTTACCTAGGCTCTGGCCACGGTTTTTCTCTTTAGAGAATATATAGCAACTCTCGCATAGACCCGCAAGGGAACCACATCGGTGTAAGAAATATGAATAAATAAATAAATGCTGCCCTATAGCGCCGTTAAAGTATTACTCAGATGAACCAGTCCATATTAGAACCCAGTGTCTTCGCCGGCCTAGTACGGATACGGGCACCGAACTCCTATAGCGAGCGAACAGTGTCAGTTACGACTAGGCGTACACGAGAGCCGAGCATTATGTACTTACCGTAAAACGTACTAGAGCCGACCTTTGAACAACATCTGGCATTCTAACGGGTTTAGATCTCTACATTTCTTAGAAGGTCGTCGATACGTACGCATCGAGAATGCTCTGCGGGTGTACAATCTCTCCCTGCAGTGTCGCAGTTACGCTGGCCGCCTTGGGGGCTTAGTCCGTGGGACTCTTCCTTAGCCTGGTTACAGTATTCACTAAGAGAGCATTAGGTCTTACTAGTCATAGTATAGTTACTCTTCTGGATTAGAACGAGTATACGTACCACACGGCGTGACGCCCGCCGCCGTTAAAACAGTAGTTATTCGTGTCCTTACAATTAATAGGTAGCTACGATAACGTTAATAGATATATTCGTTCTGTTAGCTACTTGAGGGTACTATACGCCATCATAACCACTAAGTGCCTCGACCGCAAAAGAAAGAATTATAATTGCGATAGAAGACTTCATATTGTTAGATTGTACTGCGTAGGCTTTCTGATTGAAAATTAGATACAAAGAAGGGATACATCAAATATTTATGCTACGAGCTATACGTCTAGCAGTCTCGATAGAGAAAGACCAACAAATGCTTATTACTACTATTATTATATCGAGTAGATAGTAGAAATTTAGTTCGCTAGGTTAGACCGGCTAAACATAATCCGAGTGTTGTAGATAAGAACGTAGCCTTCTATGATTCGTCTATGTCGACCGATAGTCTTATCTAACATAAGCTTTATCTTGATTGTGCCGAAGGCGCGCCTTAGGCTTCTCCGAGCGCTATCAGCACCCTAGCAATCACCGTACTGTTACGGTTTGGGTTAGCGGACCAAGTGTGTTAGTGCAGCTCCGAACCGGAATGTCACGACTAAATAGTTACCTCTACCGGATAGGAGCTGCAGGATCAGACCAGTGCGCATGCACGCAAGCAACTGAAACTGTCGAGCATTTCTTTTATAGAGCCAGCTCATCCTCTACGACAATAACAGCTTCTTGCGCGCTAAACAAACCTGCGCTACACGCTTATTTTTGAGGATTAGCTGGCCCTAAGATTGCAAGGCAATCTTTTTGCTATTTCTACATTTCCAAGGCAATCTAACACGATCTGATCGACAAATAGCATCGAAGACTGTGTGTGCTCAAGTCTACATTCCGCCACGCAGGGATTCCGTCAGGCAGGGACTGGGGGGCACAATGGTATGTGAGCGACGCACATTACTATGCTCTACTACACGCATGATTCGTTGTTAGGGCTCTGTCCGTCAATGCGTCTTCAAGAGATCATAGTAGATGAAAACCGGTCGAGCAGCCGCAGGCTGTGCATCGCGCTGGACGTGCTTACCGCATAACTCGCGGAATGCTAACACATCCCTGTGAAAGTGTAAAGCAGTGTGGGCGACTCCTCCTGTAATGAAGTCCGGCCGACCGGCCTTGCTCAGCACTACATTATTGCGGACTTGGAGCGTAATGAAGTCTATAGCTATTAGCTTAAACTGCAAAACGGAAAATGCTCGAATCAGGTCAAAAAGCCGAGAACGGACTTCTGCGCTGCGTCTATAACGAACAGAAGAGCCAGGGCTGATCAAAGTAAACAGAATAGGATTGCAAGGCAATCATTTTGCTAATTCTACATTTGCAAGTTGATCGCACATAGTCTGATTAAGAGACAGCATTAGAGAGTATGTATGCTAAAGTCTACATTCCGCTACGCAGGGATTCCGTTAGGTAGGGACTGGGTTTATATTGTCTCTGTACTAAGAATACCGTAGCTACTACACTATCCTGCATCTTTACGTTGGACTAGATAACCTAAGAACAATTCTTACTAGTTATCTTGCTCTCTCCTAGCTTGTGTTTAGAAATCTTACGGAAGTCTTAGTCTAGAGAGTAGTAGGATTTTGTAAACGACTTCGAGGCTACTGCCTCCTACTTAGAAGCATACGATTTATCTAAGCCGACTTAATAACAAATTAATAAAGAAAGCGGGGTATCTTATTTAAGGATAATCTAATTAGAGCTTAGTGCTAGCGACAGCGTAAACCTATGCTTATATCCTTAGTAGCCCAATAGGACGATATACTATATATAAATAAAATGTTCGACTATAATATAGCTTATATACTATGTAAACGCTTAGTATCTTGTTCCCTATAATATTAATATCTTTAGGAGAATAGTCTAATAGTACTCGCTACTATATAGCGAAATCTACTCTACCTCGTAGGTTTAGATAGTATCGAGGTTATATACTCGCCTATCTTAAAAATATTACTTAATCTTATCCTATAAGAATCCCGTAAGCAAGTGTAGTTATAATATATTAGAATTCCTGCCTTCTATAAATGCTTTCTTGTCTACGCTCCTAATCTCGGAACTAGTAGGAATATACTTTATAATATTATTAATAGGCATATAGACGACTAAGCCTACATCGTAGGCGAGGTACGCGTCCTTACTAATAATAGTACGCGCTATCCTTATTAGGTCCGACTTTGCTATTATGCTTACGTAGATGCCTATTATCTCGAACAGCTTTAGGTTATTACTCTTTTCTACGAACTGTAAGAGTCGGGTGAAGAGTTATATACTAGAACTAACCGTCGCTTACTACCCGCGGTCACTGTACCTTTTGGTCACGTGGATATTAGAAAGTTCTAGACTAATCTCTTACACGAACCGAGAAGGGATTTCGGGAACTACGTTCTTATACTTAGAGCAGGTCGTAGGCAATACTATATTAGTATTTCTAAGCTATACTAGGAATTTAGAGGATATCGTATATCTAATATAGATTATTCTCGTATAAATTATATAAGTAGGGAATATATAATCGTTCGAGATATCCTCTAAAGTCTCTATATTACTAATAATGCTATCCTCGTAGTCGCTACTTAAAGTGCTTTCGGCCTCGATGCTTATAGGTACTAGTAGCGTATAAGCTTATTTAGTAAGATTAATATCGCAGATTAGAACAGGTAAGGGATTAGCTTTAAGTACTACGTAGGAGGTAGGCTCGCCTACGGAGGACTTGTTTAGCTCGCTAATTAAAGTCGTGTCTAGTAATACGTCCGTTAGTAGGATCTTATTTACGATTATAGTTATAGCCTAGTTACTTTCTCGCAGTTAATAGTCTTTAGCTTAATAATCCTATATAGACTTAAGTTCTAAACACATTTAGTCTTAGTACTATTCTACCTATATATATCGAAAGACAGGATAATCTTAGTATTAATAAATTTGTACGTCTCTATGTCTAGCGACCCTTAACTAGATGCCGTCTTTATCCTCTTCCTTAGCTGCTTCTTAGAGGAGAATACGATCTCGATACTCTTAAAAGGCTTGTCTATCTACGAGCCTATAATCTTAGCTCGCTATAGTATAATAGTAGTAATAGTTCTACTTCTTATATCGTAGTCGTAAGCGTTCTAAAGCCGACTAAAGTCGAAATCTCGACTATAGTATAGTAAGCTCCTAGCTCTACGTCTATATAAAAGCGCCCCTATTCCTAGACTATAAGGGCAATTATGTTAGAAGTACGGAGATAGTAATGTTTAATCTAGTAACGTATAGTACAGCTTAGAATATATCTCGTACGATGTTGCCGTAAGGCCTAATCGTGCTTTAGGCGCTAGTATCTATAGGGTTTAGCTTTAGTACTATTCCTAGACATGGTAGAGCAACTTCAATCGGCGGTCTCCGCGCTAAATAACTTAAGCGATAACAACCTGTTAGCTAAATCTAGTCGTAAACGATGCTGAGAATAACAAGTCTAGAGCTACTAAAGCTATATAAGCCCTAACTCCTTCTTACTCCCCTCGCTCCTAACTAAAAGCGAGTCTAAGATATATTATTATTTAACAATTTAAGCTTACTAATATTAGTCTATCTGTCTTAGTAATAAGCTACTTATTAAGTCCTATTATTAGCTACCTAGTCGCTAAATTAAGTGCCTAGGATTCGCCTTATAGTAGTCTTTATGCTCTACTACTACTATTAAGCATAGTAGGCTAAAGACAACACAACTTACCTTTAGATCTACGGAAGGTTACCTCTATTATGTAGCACTTTTCGTAACTAAGACTAGTCTAATTTGATTTGTCCGATCTGATAAGCTAGTACTTGCTTCTTTCTAGCGTCTCTCTACTTCGTATAAGGATATATAGCCTACTAACTATAAGAAATTATTAATCTATTAACACGTTGCTAGTCTAATATCTCGAACTAGGTATATATAGTTAGATAAGATAAATTAAAGACAGTAATAGTATAATCGTAGTAATTATTATAGATAATAATAGGGACATTAACGATTCTATATAGTTAGGTATATACGAAACGTGCGAGGCAGTATAGTATATTATACTTAGTGTCCGACGCCGAGGATATCTACCTTAGAATAAGTTCTACTATTTTTACTCTAACTAAGCACTTTGGTTTTAAGCCTACTAGTTCTTATTACCTAGATAATTATAGGCGACATAGAGTTAGTAATATTAGATTTATATTTAGCGTAGTCCTATACGAGACTTAGAGTAATTACGTCCGCTAGGAAAAGAGGTATCGCTAAGCATATCGCGTTACTATAGCTTATTATATATAGCGATTATTTAGTAGGCAAGAGCTCGGTATTAGAAAGAATAACTACGATTCCTTTTCCTCGAGAAGACGGTCTTTATATAAGGTTTGCGACAGAGATTATCTTAGAGAATAAAGACATAGAGATGTCGATTTCTGTCGCTATTATCCTATACTCTACGTAAACAGAAGAACGTAAACATTAGATACTATAATTTGCCTAATCGATCGAGTCGTTTATAGAGTTGCCTCTAGTTATAGTAGATGCTAGAACAGCTATAGGGGTAAAGGGTTTCGCAAGCGACTAGGCAGGACTATCTTTCACGTAGGATATACTTTAAATTCGAGCCTTAGGTCGTACTAGTCTGTATCTAAGCGTTATAGACCTACTAGGAATTATTTAGGTACCGAGCGAGGACTAAATAGAAGCAGACTTTAATATAGTACACGCGCTTATCGATATATATATATATATATATATAATCTACGCGCTATTATTCTCGCTATTATCTAGGCAGGCAACGATATCGCTAATTAACTAGTAGTCTAGAAATCGAAATTATAGATCTACTCTAGCGAACATACTATAGGAATTATTACGAAACCTAATTTTATTAATCGAGGGACAGAAAGCTACATTGCCCTAATAGCGAGGAACGAGAATACGACACGACTAAAGCTAGAATTTTTTCTTCTTAAAAATCTATCTCCCGAGCAGATAAAGAAGAGTATATCGTAGCAAGAAAGTACTATAGCAGAGTATATTTTCTTTACGTCGCTTCTATAGAGTTAACAAGATCTCGATCCTAGTTAGATTAGCGTAAACAACTTAATAGAATATCTATAGATCCTACGAGACCGACATATTAAGAAGGAGATGCCGAGACTTTATTAAGATTTAAAAGATCTAAAACAAAAGACTTCTAACGAGATCGAGAAAATAGGCAATACACGTTATACTATTGCTAATATACGTATATTTATGTTACGACTAGCGATAAGATTCGATAGTATCTGTTCTTCTATACTCTAAGGTAACTATAGCGATTTAGACTTCTTTCGAGCCTTAGAAGAATTAATACCTCCGACACGCCTACGAGCTATTATATATACTACGAACGTAAAGTATTCCGATCTTATAAGAACTATAGGCGAGAAGAGGAAGATTAAGGGTTATAATGCTTCTGCTTATAGCTTCGATACTTATACTAATAGCGAAGGCCCTAGCGAAGTCGACGAAGCTAGCGACGTAGTTAATTAGTAGGTATTAGTTATAGGGTTAGCTTTCCGGTAATAGATTAAGGAGGTACGTACCTTTAGAATCTCTATTATATTATAGCTAATTAGCTTGCTAGGTATATATAAAGACTCGCGGACGCGAGTTGCTAGGAGAGTATAACTACGTATTCTTACTAGAACTGTTCTATTAACACTCTAGTAGATAGCTCTACCTCGCTACTAACTATCTTAACTATCTTTATAAATGTCTAGACTGTTTTATAGAAGCAGTTATTTTATACCTGTTTAATAAGGAGTATATAAAGAGCAAGTTACGAGAACGAATAGCCTATAAGCTCGAAAAGATAAAAGCTAATACTAATAAGGAGCTGGCTAGACTATAGAATAATAAGTGTTAGTAGCCGCTTATATATAACTATTACTATATAGATAATATCTAGAAAGCGCAAAACGAAGTTGTACGCAAGGCTCTTAAAAAGGCAATAGACGAGACTACGAGCTACGATTATAATAGGTATATATATTAGTAATAATAGTATCGATATTTAAACATTTCTTATATCGTTATAAAAGCGAGTTGTTATAGACATAGACGAGCAGGCATATTATAAGGCGAGGGCTACTTTAGTAGTATATTATAAGGTAGGCCTATCTAATATGTCTATTAACTTAGCGCTAAATACTAGTAGGTTGCCCAGAAGACCTTTATAGATAATCTCTGTCGTTAAGTTATCGAGTAGTATTTACTTCGAGATTTACTAAGCATATTCTCTCTATAAAAGGTAGCTGCCTATTTAGATAAAGAGCTTCGGTTTCTCGTAGAAGAATCGAAAGAGGCGATTAAGAAACAAGAACGCTTACTACGCTTCTATACTATTCTCGAGGAATGTCTATTAGAGCTTCCCTAGCAAAGTATATAGCTATAACCTTTAAAGAGTAACTTTGCGTTTCCTCTTTCTTTCGTTTCGTAATGTCTTATTAGCTCGACTATATAGTTCTAGATTTTGTCCGGTATATTAGGAGTTCTACGATACCTAGTGCTTAGTATAACGTCTTTCCTATAAAGTATTACGATATTATAGCAGACATTAACAGGTTAGAGCATTTAATCGCAGGACTAGATAGACTCGTAAAGATATAAGACTAAGCTCGAAGGACGAGTTTTACTTATAAGGAGCGAGCTACTTTATATTAAGGGAGCATTTACTGTCTTTAATCTTATAGTTTTTTGCTTTATCGTCGCTTAATCTACTACTCTCGTATAGGATCCTAAAAGTACGCTCTTATATATATACTGCCTACGACATCGGGGCCTAGGAGATTAGGCCCCTACTTCTTAGTCTTTGCTCTTAGTAGCAGTTTATATACTAAAGCATCTAGCGGATGACCTAGTTCCCCTCTACTACTCTGTTAGTATTATAGGTAAGCTCGTATACTGCTCTCGTTATAGTAGAAGCTTCCTTATAGATACGAAGGATTTCTTAGTATGTTCGAGACTCCTTAGTTCGGATCCTATAATAGTATTGTTAGCAACAGCTCTTAATACGCTTCTGTTAGAATATGTCCTTATACCCTTCGTACGCTTCCTTAGTAACAAGTCTAGCTCTTGCCTCGGCTGCTTTAGTCTCTTCTATATTAGTTAAGTCGTAGCTAATAATAAGTAAGAATTACCTTTGTTATAGTATATAATATACAGTAAGCATCTTCCTTTATTAAAAGCCCGATGCGCTCTAAAAATCTCGTTCTGCTCTCGCTCTTAGCTAAGGCTCTTACTTAAGGTACTATATCTCTAGGACATAGACTAAACGTAGTTGTCGAATTTTTATTAAGAAACACTGTCGCTAACTCGAGTTGTATACTAGATTCAAACCTATTAATTAACGCATTACTGCCTCCTAATCTAATTATCCTTATAGTACTATAGTATAGGCACAAGTCTACTATAGCGCTATGCTACTTTAAAGCTCTATATAGTAGTTCGAAGGTTTATACGACGTTCTACGAATGTATCTATAACGATATCGAATACGCGAATAAAGGAAATGCTTAGAGAATACGTATTGTTTTTACTCGTCCTTAGGCTCTATCTTAAGCGTTATAGTATCGGCTATGTTATCTCTAGCAAAGGTACGGTAGTAAAGCTTATAAAAAGCCTCGCATAATCTTGCGAGATATTTCTAGTAATATTCTACCTTATAAGCGGCGCGCTACCTTAATTAGCTACTTGCTATTAATTAGACTAAATGTCGTATAGCGACTATATACTAGATTATCGCCTGCCGACTTATATATATATTATATTCTGCGATATAGTAGTCTAGATCTCGCGTATAGCTAAGCAGAAGTATAAACAGAAAGTAGTTAGTGCTTAAATACTACCTACCTACCTCGTAGGATCTATATGTTAGCAGCTTAACTACGAATATAGTCCTGCCTCTCGTAAGGGAAATAGAGATATAATTTAAGTACTACTAATTTCTTAAAGTCGTACAAATCCCGAGTAAGTTAAACCCCTTGCTAAAACCTCCGGGAAATAAGCTATCTAATGCTATAGCTTAGAGTAGAACTATCGATTAGCTTATAACCTATAATAGGCTAAGTCTATACTCCTCTATATCGAACAATAACCTACCTATAAGCCCCCGCCTTACCGTTAAGCTCGCGTGCTACAACTATAACGATCTCTAGCAGAGCTATACTGCTATATAATAAGCTCTTCTCGATTTATACCTATATCGTTACCTAGAGGCCACCTGCCTTAAGACTAGTAGGTATAAGCCTATATATCTAGGAGTTATAGAATCGATACGTTAGCCTCGACACCCGACATATGTAACTAAGCTCGTGTTATAAATATATAATCTCTAGAACTAAGCTCCTAGTATAAAAGGACTAAGACTATATAAAGGACCGTTCTTATAGAAGGAATAGGGCATAACGTAAGGAACTATTATACAAATATAGATAGTTAAATAGGACCGTCTTTTTCGGTCGATATATATTATCTCGCCGGCATCTAGGTGCTTTATCGCCTATCTGGCCAAAATATAAGGCGTACAGACCGACACTATAGCATGCTTACGTAATCTAATTAACCTCTAGCTCGACTTATAGACACTAGGATAGATTAGATCGGACGGCGACCTGGCTATAAGAACTTACTACGTATCTTAGACACCTGGATCTTGTTGTCTACTTCTATACTAGCAAGTATCGTATAGTAAGTATTAGCGTAGCTAATTCTACTAGATGCTAAGTAATAGGAATCGTAGAAATATACGAAAGTAAATCGATAAGGGAACAAACAAGTAGTTATCCGTATAGTGTATCCTAAAAGAATTAAAAAGCTAACTACGCTAGACTATATATATAACTAGAGAGACAATATATATTATATATATTACTTGCCCCCTATATAAGCAGCGCCTTCATATATCGTCTATATTATAGAAAGATATCGATATAAACTCCTCCTCTAGCTTCTGCTTTCTAGTAGTTAAGTTAATTCCTACAAGATATAAAGTCTAATTTAGTAATTATTACGAAGTTGTCGATTAAATAGCTACTATAGCTTGCGTGTCTGTTGCTACTTCGTATAAGATAGGGACCTAATCGTCTATTAGTACGTATCTATCGTTATCTATCTACTTGTTTGCTAATTTAACAAATTAGTCTACGTCTTAGAAGCAATATATAGGAGACTTATAGCTAGTTACTACGCTAGCTGCTACTTAGTGCTTGTCCGTAGCTACCTATAAGAGTATTAGGAATTTAGTATAAGTCTATTACGAAACGCTTAGGTGCTATACTAGCTTAAATATAGTATATTAGAAGTCGTATTAGGTCTTGTTTAAATCCTACTCTCCTAAGGTATCGTTACCTACGTAGTAAATTAAATTACTAAGTATCTTGCTTAGATTAACGAGAAAATTTTACTCTTTATCTATAGTTAGGAGGACATGTTTAGCTATAGCGCTACTAATTGTCTAGAGGTAGTTTCTATAGTTTAACCGTAGTAAGATCTTAGGCTAGTGTCCTCGAGGCGTATTACGTACGAACTTATACTTAGGACTAAATCTAAGATATATAACGCTACGATATACAATAGAAGCTAATTCTCTTGTCGCTATCTTAGTAATATAGAGGTAGGTAGTTCCTGGACTTCGGCTTAGATTCTCTATTATAGGCTTAGTAAGAAGTTGCGTCGCGCCGAAAAGAAAGATATAGAGCATTCGATACCTAAACGGAACTGCGAAAAGCATTTTTAGCGTTAGGTAGAGCTGCAGGAGCCCTTGTAGGTTGTCTGTTAGTAGAAAGGAATAATAGGCTTATTCGATACTCGAATACGAGTATTTGTCTTTATATATTATTAGCCCGCTAATATACAGGAAGCATAGACCCTGTTCGGTACAGGTCCTAGTATCTACTTCTATACTAAGAACTAAACGGAGAGTAACAAAAGAACGATATTAGACAGATACGACACGAATATATAGAGACTAGTATATAGACTAGCAAGTTCGAAAACAGTTCTCTATACTCGTTTCCCCTCTTCC
>ANSM01005289.1:0-12760 GCA_000347735.1 Cercospora canescens BHU | reverse complement strand
GCTCCGAAGCTGGCGCCGCGGCTCGCTCGTCGGTCGTGCTTGCTCGCTGTTCTGCTGTCGGGAAGTCTATTGCTGCTGGCGCGCCAAGCATCGGCAACTGAGCCCATCAGACACATCTTCGCAGTTGGGGTGACACGCAGTCGGTGCACGTCGAATCACACTCACCACCACGACAGCGCTGTGCGGATGATCGCCGTGCAGATGCTCGGTCCGCTGCCCGATCGCAGTAACCACACTCCTTTCACATGCCCCAAGCCACCACGCGTGCATCGTCGCGCCCGGATGCCGCGTCCAATGAATCTGCTACTGAACCCTCCTGCAGGAACAATGCGTTCACGCATGCAACGTCCGCCTAGCAGCTTGTTGGGCCCACTGAGGACGTGCTGCGCGAAAATGGTTGAGGCATCCCATCTGCTGAGCTGTTCCCCCATGGCTCGAGCAAGACTGTGCTTCTTCGTCCGGTACCTGGTACGCGGAGGCGGCATCCTCGAACGTCCACATCTCAGCTTCATCGATGTCCCAAGCATTTCCTCAAAGGGGACAATGCAGTGGGAAAGTATGCCCAAGTGCTTCATGACAGTTCGCTTTGGGCGGTCGTTCAAGCACATATCTGCCGCTACCTCTTCCAGATCAAACTGATGTATGCCTTTTGGACTCACTACCAGCACCTGATCAGGCACAAGGCCAGCACAAGTGATGCCTAACGCAGGTCACCAAGCTGCCGAGGCATCTTGAAGAAGGCCCCATTCCTTTGTCGCATTCCATCATACACGTTTCGGCTGCGATGGACACGCTCTCGCCATGCCACAAAAGACGGGCCGACCACCACAAAGAACGGCTTCATGGCAGCATCATGCGACCACTGAGAGACCATCGCTCGCCCGCTCCGGCGCGGCGTTCTTTCATAGGAGCACAGACGGCGTGCTCTGCACAAGCCTGCTCTCTTGGGATGACCCAATCCTTACATGTCGACATTGTTTGGGCCATGCGTCAATGAGGAATTTGCAGGTGTTGATTGAACAAAGCTGACTCCCAATGATCTCTTCGCTTTTCTCAAATGCTAGGCACTCTCTCCTGATCCCGTACGTTGTCGTTAGTGCAAGGCGCACTCCAGAATTGTGAAATGTACGTGTCCAACAGATTCCGTGGCGCCCTCGCTCTGTTCCTCTTCGGCCATGTCGAGGCATTCTGGCGGATGAATTGTGCTCTGATTCAACGAGGCCGTCTCGACCCGCTAGTCAGCCCTGGCGCTATTTCCGGGCATACACACTCCATCATTGGAGGATCAAGTGAGTGAATAGATGTCGCAAATCGATAGCAATACTGATAGTGAAAAGACATTGGCATCAACGCTACATTTGACAGCCTTTCCAACTCAGAATGTACCTCCTGTGAAATCACTGCAGACAAATCAGCCTACTGGTCGCCCACCCTCTTCTATCAGTATCCCAATGGCAGCGTACTTTCCGTCCCCAACAATGGAGGTGTCGCATACTACCTTGGTCGTGGACCAAACACCAACAGGACCGTCCCATTTCCTAACGGATTAAACATACTCTCAGGCAACATGGCAGCGCGTAGCTATGATAACACCACCTTGACTTGGGGCAACGCGACATACCCTCCGCGACCGATTGCAGACAGGGTGAGCTTCGCCTGCTTGAAAGATAACCAGCCTCCTGAGCAGCATTACATGTTCGACACAGACTGCCCGTACGGCATGCGAGCACAGATTCACTATCAGAGCTGCTGGAATGGCAGAGAACTGTACAAAGCCGACAACAGTCATGTAGCTTATCAGAGTCAGATCGACAATGGCGTCTGTCCACCAACCCATCCCATCCAGATCCCACACATCTTCCTGGAGGTTCTGTACAGCGTGGCGAGCGTGCCTAAGCAACCAGGCGGACGCTTCGTCTTTGCGCAGGGAGACCCTACTGGTTATGGATTCCACGGCGACTTCCAAAATGGCTGGGACTTTGACGTGCTCCAGCAAGCAGTGACGGATTGCTTGAGCGTGGAGAACTTTGGCACCATCAGCGAGTGCGCAATCCTGCAGCGTTATCAGACCTCGGGCTACTCTTACAATTGTCCTGAGCGTCCGCCACAGATCGGAGAACGAGTGACGGGCTTGCTGTCTCGACTTCCTGGGTGTAACAAGATTACCGAAGGTCCAGAAGCTGCTCCTATGGCCTCCAACCGATGCGACCCTAACGATCCAAAACCAACGGTCACGAGCACGGTCGATTCTACGACACGCCCCACAGCTCAGGTGTCGCCGGGGTCATCGTGGCCGTCTAGCGGTCTTCAGAGATATGTCGATTGCTTTACTGACAACGTCAATGGTGTCCGTGCATTGAACGCTGTTCGCATGTCGAATTATAGTGTCATGACTGTGGACTATTGCCAAAGCTGGTGCAAGAGCAAAGGCTATCGTTTGAGCGGCGTGGAGTGGGGCCAAGAGGTTTGCTATGCCTCCATTGTAGTAACTTGAATCTGGAATCGCTAACAGTTTCCCAGTGCCATTGCGATAATGTCATCAACCCGGCCGTCCGATCCGGAATCGATGGATGTACATGGAACTGTGGCGGCAAGATGTCGAGAGGAGGCACGCAGCAAATCTGCGGCGGCTTGAATGCCATTTCGGTTTACAACAATACCGATCCAGCTTTCATCCTTCCGAGAATCAAGTCACCTATCGGCAAATACACGCAGAAGAACTGCTTGACTGATCCCAATGGCAGCGGCGGCAGAGCGTTGACCGGGTATCGAACGACAAGTAATTCTATGACTGCCGATATGTGTATCAAGACTTGCTTGGGGAGGAAGTTCAAGTTCGCTGGACTGGAGTATGGTACTGAGTAAGTTTCCGATACAGCTCACATGATTTGTTGCAAGATGCTAATTCATGCTCTCGAAGATGTTATTGTGGAAATTCCATCAGCGCGACCTCGGGCGCGAGAGCTCAAAACTGCCCAGTGAGCAGCCTGATGACTTGTCCGGGCGATGTCTCCCAGTTTTGTGGTGCAGGGTCGTTGATGAATTTGTACTATTCTGCTACGCTCTAGATAGAAGTGATTTCAATGGGATGTGAACTAGTAACGTTTGGTAATTGTGCTGCGATACATGCCCCATGTCGTTCCATGCGCTTCGTGTGTTTCTTGCCCAAAATGCGTTGCTGTCAAGTATGCATGCTCAAACATTCCACACCCAGCCATGTGCCTAACAAGTTATGCAAGCCCTCCAGCTGTCGGACATATGCGACGCCCACGACCCCCATTCAGCATCAGCGATACACGCGCACAGCATGTATAAGATGCTGCTCGCCATCGCTGCCCTCCTGACTCTGGCTTCCGCTCAGGCGATAGTCACACCCAGCACGTCAACCCTCGTTCGACGCCCTATTCCAACAACAACTGACAGTATCCAGCTCAGCTCCCTCCAACAGCAGCCGACGACTCCCCTCAAACCCCCGCTCCAGCAGCAATCAACGGCCTCGCACCTGTCTCCTACAACTACGCGTATTCGTACACCACGCCCACCACAGCCTGGAGCCCCCCAGCCTTCGCCACCGGAGCCGCGCGTCCTCTACAGCCGTGTTCCGACTATGCGACCCTGCGTCCATCTCAAAACAATCAAATTTGTCAAGACAGCTCGGGGATCAGTTATGGGATTCTGTGCGATCAAAGGTTTTCTGGGACGGTGATTGATTCGTATGGGAAGAAGCGTTGGGCGGTGGGGAAAGAGAAGAGGTTTCACATCGAGAAGAGATTTGATGCGAGGACGGTGGACAATTGTTTGGGGTTTTGCGATTATTTCGATGCGGGGTTTTGTATTGGGTCGGATTTTCGGGGTGGAGGGTGCGCGAATTATGCGGCGGTGTTGGGGACGATCGTGGAGGTGGGTAGAGTAGCGTTTGTGAGGCAGAGTGATGGGGCAGGGACGGGGATGATGAGGATGGGATGAGGGACGGGCTATCTTGGGAGACGGATGTTAACTTTCGGATTTCTTGGCGTGGGTATTTGGGTATTCTACTTGGATCGTGACCGCTGCTCTCTCTTTCTCTCTCTCTCTCTCTTTGCAATGAAATTTATTCTCTGTGCGGGCAAATCATGTCAGCAGCTCAGCTTCATCCCACTCGCTGTCTTGGATCACTGGTTCAGAATGGGTCGCTTGCGGCTGCGTTATCGCCTCGAATCGCCATCGGCCCAACGTCGGATCACTCCTCAATGTCTGGTGGAGGACATGGGCTGAAGCTGCTTCGTCATCGCTGCTGTCCTCGATACTGGGCCACTCGCCTTGTGGGGCAATGTTTTGTAGGTCTTCTTCGTCGTCAGACTGTTCAGACTCATTATCAAGAGCATCGGCTGTAACAGCCGCGCCTTTCTTGGCTCGCTTTGGCTTGAATAGAGATTTAAACTCCTTTTCTCCGCGCATTCGCAAGCTTAATTCCTTGACGAGTTCTGTCCACTGGGTTTCAGAACGACACGTAGGGCAATGCCCACTTGAGCGAATCACTATCTCGTCTTGTTCCGTTTCTTTGCGAAAGTGTTTGGCGAGACATTGCACATGCGAAATTGCAGAACAGCCATCCGAAGGACAGACCAATGTCGCAGCACCGCTCGGCGGCAAGTGCTCTTTGCAGATGGAGCACTTCAATTCATGCTCGTCGGTGCTCAGACGAGCCCGGCTCTTTTCCAGATGACCTTTCAGTCTTACATAATCGAGATCGAGGCCATATATGCCGATTGGTTCTGCCGCAACATGGTCGCGATCCGGCCGTTCCGAATTCTTGGGACGACGCGATGATTCATCCATACTAACGTGAAGGCCGTCTGGCAGTCTTTCTGTTGTTTGCTCGGTGAGTTTGCTCCAGACTCGAAACACATCCTCGCAGTAGAAGGTCAGGTTCAAAGGCCATTGTCGGAAACTTCTCGCTCGCAGTAGAAGATGAAGATTCCTCAAGCGGTCTGTCAATGATAGACGAGGCCGTTTTGAACGTTTCCGAGCCTTGCCAGTCTGGGGCGATATACGTGTAGTCATCGTAGCCTGTGTAATTCGCGAATCCGGCGCGATGTGACGCGTCAATTGTGGATTCTGCCACGCCCATCTGGTTCAGATTAGAATACGTGCTCCGAATATGATTGGTACTTCCACGATAGCGATGAAGAGTTGGTCACGTGTAGGAGAGCTGACATCGACTTGCAATCGTACCAGGTACTCACTCAAATTGCAATGCGGCAATCTTGCTCGGGAAACCTGTGACGAGACATGTCATCTCCCACGGCCGCAATGAGTCTTTGGACGTTCTCACCGCGCCTCCCTTCGACTCGCCATTGTGCTGGCGAAGGCGACGCGGTGGATTAGGCGTGCTGCCGATGTATAGGGAAGCGTGCCGTGCAATGGATCGCAGCAAATAGCACGCGTAAAAGGCAGGAATGGGAGCAATGCCTCTCTCCATCGCACTGTGTCCGTCGATGGAAGAACAAGCGCAGCCGGCAGAGAGTCTTTTGGTGTCGCTAGGAGCAGGCGGCGCTCTGATAGGTGCATCGCTCTGAGTGGGCCACTTGACTTCACGTTCTCCAGCCCATGCTTCCGCTAGCCCTAACTCGGCAAATTAGACGAATGACCAGTGCAGGAGTGATCCGGTTCGCTGCTGCATTGCTCACGCTGTTCGCCCTCCACGGCCAATATACGCACGCGACATGTGCCTGGACTGTCCGTGGAAGGTCATGAATATTCGTGTCCAACGAAATTGACGGCTTGACTGGTGTTGCGCCCGCAAAAGCGAAAGATCCAGGTGAACCGGAAACTCAAGGCTCTAGCCGATCTGCTTCCCGCATCTCTGGCTTGGACTTGGATCCATCGCGTACCTTCGCTGTTCTGCTTCTCCACCACATCTCACACCTCGCACACCCACAACGATCACTGGAACCATCGCGCGGCAGCGATCCGACAATCTCCTGCCCACCGAATGTATTCATAGGGAGAGGACGCAATGGTGCTGCCTTCCAGCAGTGGCGGAGGTCCTGTCATGGCCGTGCCGCCTGCGCGACCGTCACCGGTGGCAGTCCCATCCACCGACTCTCCAGGGCCGCAGACGAAGAAGCAGATGAAGGCCCCAGCGGTCCCGGGCACTCTCAATGGGCCGCCCTCGGGTAACAATCATGCCATTCCGCTGAGCGCACGCCGTGCTGAGGCGCTGGACCTGTCCACGGTGGAGCGCAGAGGACAACCGAATATGCGACCGTATCCAGAAAAGAGGTCGCGCCTCTTCGACATCCCCAACGCGCCCATATACCGGCCCACGGAGGACGAGTTTCGGGATCCGATGGAATATATGCGTAAGATCGCTCCAGAGGGTAGCAAGTACGGCATCGTGAAGATCGTGCCCCCGGAAGGCTGGAATCCGCCGTTCGCTATCAACACTGAGGTACGCTGCAACCTTGTCTTTCCAACGCTGTGGCATATCGCATTATTGCAGTCTGACTAACATGACCGGTGATCAGCGTTTCCACTTTCGAACGCGACGTCAAGAGTTGAACTCGGTCGAGGGCGGAAACCGGGTGAACAATGACTATCTAGACCAGCTTGCCAAATTCCACAAACAGAATGGGCACAACCTTAATAGGTTTCCCAGCGTTGACAAGCGACCACTGGACCTATATCGTCTGAAGAAAACCGTCGAGAGGAAGGGTGGCTTCGAGCAGGTGTGCAAGGGCAAGAGATGGGCCGAAGTAGGCAGAGACTTGGGCTATAGCGGCAAGATCATGTCGTCGTTATCGACATCGCTCAAGAACTCATATCAGAAATGGCTCTTGCCATACGAAGAATATCTCAGGTTAGCGAAGCCGGGCGTCCACCAGCAATTGGAGATGATGAACGGCGGACCTTACACGCCCTCACCAGGACCTTCTCCCGTAAAGCGACAAACTGGACCGATGCCAGGAGAACATGCCCCGACCATGCAAGCCTCTGCTGCCCTTCACGCCTCTCTCAATGGTCAAAGCCCGCATCCTCCTTTCCCAGGCAACCACGAGATCATGCACCCTGTGCACGCTCACGAGGCGCCTCGTCCTCCTCATTTCGGGACCCCGCAGCCTTCGCAGAGCCACCAACCGCCGCCTAGCACCGGCGGATTCACGCCTGTGAACGCTGGAGGTTTCACTCCGGTGAACAGCGCACAATCTCAACCACCGCCGCCTGCTTCTGGAGGCTTTACTGCCGTGAACGGAATGAATGGAATGCATCACTCGAATAGCAGTACGCCACAACGTGCAATGGAGGGTGCGCCACAGCACCTGACTCCGCAGCCCCACTCGACACACCAGAACGGGAGCGCAGCCTTAAAGCGACCGCATTCCGAGCTTACACCAGACGAGGTTTCGTCACTCGAGCGACGAAGTAAGCGTTTGCGCAAGGATGTGCCGACGGTTGCGGGCAGCAATATGCATCATTCTCGCATGGGCATGAAGCAGTTGCAGGCGAATCGCGAACGAGGGCATTACAGCCCTGGAGAAGTGTGCGAGAATTGCCTGAAGCCGGATGAAAGGCACAAGCATCTCCGGTGTGAGAGCTGCGGCGATGCTTATCACATGTATTGCCTCGAACCTCCCCTCAAGCAAGCGCCAGCGCACGAGTGGCATTGTCCGAGATGTCTGGTTGGGACAAACGAGTACGGCTTCGACGAAGGAGACGTGTATTCTCTTTCCGGATTCCAAAGAAAGGCCAACGAGTTCAAAATGCACCACTTCAATTCCATTCCGCGACAATTCAGCCCTTTCAATGAGCACAAGCATCACCTGGAAGAGGATGACATCGAGCGCGAATTCTGGCGACTTGTTGAGGACATTTCTGACACGACCGAGGTGGAATACGGCGCAGACATACATTCTACCACCCACGGAAGTGGATTCCCAACCATCGAGAAGCATCCACGTGATCCATATTCTACGGATCCTTGGAATCTGAACATCATGCCGCTCGACAAGGAGTCACTCTTCCGCCATATCAAGTCTGATGTCTCCGGTATGACCGTTCCTTGGCTCTACGTTGGCATGATATTCTCGACATTTTGCTGGCACAACGAGGACCACTATACCTACTCGGCCAATTATCAGCATTTTGGTGAGACCAAGACATGGTATGGCATTCCTGGAGAAGACTCGTACAAGTTTGAAGAAGCCATGAAGCAAGAAGTCCCTGAACTTTTCGAAACGCAGCCAGATTTGCTTTTCCAGCTGGTCACTCTTGCAAGACCAGAAAAGCTCAGGCGAGCTGGCGTTCGTGTCTATGCGATAGATCAACACGCAGGAGAATTTGTGGTCACGTTCCCACGTGCATATCACGCCGGGTTCAATCAAGGCTTCAATTTCAATGAGGCAGTGAACTTTGCTCCTCACGACTGGGAACCGTTCGGCGAGGAGGGCGTCAGAAGGCTGCGAGATTATCGGAAACAGCCATGCTTCTCGCACGATGAGATGCTGCTCACGGCCGCCTCCCGCGACAACACCATCCGGACGTCCAAGTGGCTGGCACCGGCCCTGGAGCGTATGCGCGACGAGGAACTGTCCACTCGCCAACATTTCTTGCGTGGCCCGGCTGCAGAGGCAGGGACACAGCAACCAGAACCGTATCTCGGTCCACGCTATGCTGTGGAGCCAGAAGCCATCGACCCTGCTACTGAGGAAGAGGAGGTCATCTGCACATTTTGCAAAGCATATTGTCACCTGTCACGCTATGTCTGCAAGAAGACGAAGAAGGTGCTCTGTCTTCTCCACGCCGGCAGCTACGAATGTTGTGATGCATTAGAGACGGAACGATACTCCGGCCAGAATGGGGACCACGTTGTGCAGTACCGCATGACAGACGATGTACTTACATCGACCGTGCAGAAAGTTGTGGACAAGGCCAACATTCCAGAGTTGTGGGCCGCCAAGGTCAACAAAGAGCTTGAGGATAGCCCGCGGCCTTCACTTAAACACCTGCGAACGCTTCTTACCGAGGGTGACAAGATCCAGTACGACCTGCCGCAGCTCCCGGATCTGAGGCGCTTCGTGGACAAATGCAACGAATGGGTCGAAGAGGCCACAAGCTACATCACACGCAAGCAGACAAATCGCCGCAAGAGCGAGAAAGTATGGCGGAAAGGCACCAAAGCTGCTGAGCAAGAAGAGCGCGACAAAGAGCTGCGCAAAATCTCCAACATCTACAACCTGTTGGAGAGTGCGGACAAGATCGGCTTTGACTGCCCAGAAATCGTCACACTTCGCGAGCGGGCGAGCAACATCGAGGAGTTCCAAAAAGATGCTCATGCAGCATTGGGCAACATTCTCGCTAAAAAGACAGAAGATTTCGAGGAACTGCTTGAGCGCGCCAAGGATTTCCACGTCGACATGCCTGAGATTGAAAGCATCGAGAAAGTGCTGAGGCGCTTGCGCTGGAACGACGCCGCAAAAGCCAAGAAACCGAATCCCGAAACACAACAGCAGACACAGACTTTGAAAGATATCGAGAAGTTCCTCGCTGAAGGTGCAGATATTGGTGTGCCGGACACGAATCCAGACATCATATTCTTTAAGGAACACAAGGCACAAGGTGAACTGTGGGAGCAAAAGGCCAAGGAGCTCATGGCTGTCGAGCAAGTTCACTATCAGCAGCTGGATGCGCTCTCAAGACAAGCCTCGTCGCTACCAGTAGCTCCCGAGACGCTTGCAGCAGTGGATGCGATCCTCAAGAAGCAGCGGGAAATTCAGGACAAGATAGCTTCTCTTGTGGACCGCAGCAAAGACCCCGACTTCAGGAAGCGACCGCACTACAGTGAAATGAAAGAGGTCATGGATGCTCTCGATGAATTGCAGAGCAAACCTCAGGGCACAATCGATCTCGAGAAGGAATCAAAGAGGCACGAAGATTGGATGCGACGTGGTAAGAAGCTCTTCGGCAAAGCAAATGCTCCATTGCACATTCTGCAACAGCACATGAACACAGTCGATCTGCGAAACCAGGCATGCTTTGACGTCGAAGACAAGCCCCGAGGCCCGGTTGAACCATCGTCGAGAGCCGGTTCGCCGATAGAGGGCGAAGTTCCTGTGACGGAAGGAAGCACGTCAAGCAGAGATGTCTTCTGCATTTGCCGGAAATCAGAGGCTGGCATGATGATTGAATGCGAGATCTGCCATGAATGGTATCACGGCAAGTGTCTCAAGATCGCCCGTGGCAAAGTGAAGGAGGATGATAAGTACACCTGCCCAATCTGCGACTGGCGAGTCAAAATCCCTCGTGATGCCGCCAGGCCCAAATTGGAAGATTTGCAATCTTGGTTCGATGAGTTGGAGACACTCCCATTCCAGCCCGTGGAAGAGAAGACATTGTCGAACATCTGCGAGTATGGGCAGAATTTCCGAGACTTCATTCGTCCCTACGTTGAGCCTGCGATGGAGCCCACACCTGAGGAAGTTAGCATCTTGCGGTTCTATCTGCGCAAGGTCGAAGGTGCCGATATCTTGCTTGCACACGAGACGAATTACCTGCGCCAGCAGCTTCACAGACTGGCAAAGGTTGCGCCAGAACCGCCGCCGATGACTGATGCGTCGCATTCGACGCGGAAACCGCGACCGACGAAGCAGCAGAAGCTGATGGCTCAACTCGGTATTACGAATCCCGATGACCTGCCTACGCAATACAAGATGAAGCCGCACGTTGCTAAACGCAAGCAGTCCGAGTCGATGGGCGGCATGCCTCTGCAGCCAGCGATGATCAGCACATCGCCATCGGGCTCAATGACTCCTGGACTTCCCGGATCTTCGGGCTCTGCACAACCATATCCGACAGGAATGACGCCTGTGCCGCCCGAAAAGGTTCGCAAGCATCTTACGGCACTCGCCATCCAAGTACTTGGTACAACGGCCGGTCACCCCATCGTTGATGAGTTCCTCGCTCAAGAGCCGCACGCCAACCGCGACCGCCTACTCAAAGTTAAGGCGGTCCTCGAGCTGAATGACGCGAGTTTCACGACCGACTTGGACACTTTCAAGGCTAAGGTGAATTCCATGCCGATGCCAGCTGCTCATACACCTGGCGCAGGATATGAGACGCCACAGGAACGTCACCTGGCTTCCCTTAGGGCGCAGCGGCAGGCATGCCAGGCGCGAGAACAGTCAGCGGCGCCAAACACGTCAAGCGAGGCGTACCAGCCTGCGACGAGCCAACCTCAACAGCGCCTTGGTTCGCCTGCCATGTTTCATGGCTATAGCAGCAGCGGTCCCTCTCCGCCACCGTCTGGATTTGGTTCTCAGATGTTCGGCATGAACGATATGTTCAGTACCCCCACGTCTCAGACAGCGGGTAACACTCACAACGGTAGTCGGACGAGCCCAGACTTCGGCAACCGCCAAGGCGGCGGCATTATCCCAAGTGGTATGCCTGGAGGGATGTTCGACTCGCCGAAGCAGCCAGATGTTTCTTCTGCCTCGACAACAGGATTCATGACCACGGCTGGGATCAATAGTCCTGGGTTCGGAGGCAGTCAACAAAGCGCTGGGGCAAACATGGATAACGTCTTCGCTGACTTGGTGCATGAAACTGATGATAACTTTGCTGTGCCCGGTCTCGAAAGTGCCACCGATGTTCGAGACAGCAAAGAGATCCCTGCCCCTGCTGCGCCTGCTACATCGGAAGACACAGACCACAAAGAGACTGCCGCTCCAGTGGAGAATCCGGCTGAAGAGCAGAAACAAGAGTCGTAGGAGCTTCTTTCTTTCTACTCTCAGCAGCTGATGTTCAGTGGTGGAGAGGAGGCTATAGATCCGGCTCTTCTCAACCACGGCTAGTTGCATATCGGCGTGCACAGGGGCATACACGGTGGCGAGTTCCCAGTCCGAGCTGTTGTGCTCGCGCGGGACGCAACATAACAACATATTTATTACTGCAGCAGAGCCAAATTTTCTTCCCGGACATGACTTTGGGGCCAACAGCATCAGCAATGTGCAGGCACACAGTGCACGGCGAATGGAACAGCAACACGAAAACATCGAAAGTACTTCATCCGCACGGAGTTCTCGCGGAAGACGAATATTCCTTTTCCCTGGCGTTTGGTTTTGTGGTTTGTTTCCAGTGTGATATCCCAAGCGTGAGCTTCTGCATCATGGTGGTGTCACGGAAGCAGTTCTGAGAGAGGCCTTACTGCACTCTGTACTCTTAATGGCATTTCGCTCCCATTATCAGGAGATCTGTGGCGAGTAGCGAGCACGTTTTCGCACTTGCTTTTCGGGGACGAGGAGGGTGGCGCAGGTATCAATATGTGAGGTGGCTAGACGATTGGAATGAAGACGTCTTGTAATTGATCGTTCTGTGCCTGTTTCCATGTCATCCCTTTGCAATTGGGTTTCAAATGTCAAGCGACGAGACTTGATATGAGGTTTTTCTCGTTGGAGAGGTATCGTCTTAGTGCATGCTGTGTAGCAGGCATGAAAGCCGTCGTGCGCTGTGAATGCACTTTGTTTGGCTTCGTCGATGGCATGCCTCGTCGTGGTGTATCATGCATTTATGACGCCGGTGCTTCTAGAGCTCAAGCGAAGCATTTATTATACATACTCGTCATCGAGCACCCACTCCACTAGAGTGCGCATACTTTCAGTCATATCTATCGTCTCCCGCACTTACTCCGGAGGAGCACCACTTCCCTCGCCCGCTGGCCGCGAGGCAAGAACTTGTTCCGGCCCCTGTGCACTGCTCCCTGCGTCACCAGCCGCACCACCAC
>ANSM01005279.1:0-10897 GCA_000347735.1 Cercospora canescens BHU | reverse complement strand
CGTCGACTCCCCCCCCCCCACCACCCGTCTCGATGCGCGCGCAAACGCAATCTGTCTGCCCCGGTCTGACTGGATACCACGAATGGAGCAGAGTGCGAGTCGTATTTGTCACTTATGGCCCTCGTATCCCGACGCTACTGGCTGGCGTAGCGGCGTGGGAGAGGGCTTTAGACTCCGCCTTACGCACCCTACTCGCCGTTGGCTCTGCCTCCCATGTAATACTCCTCCCCTGAGAGCTATGTGTGCGTTCCGCTTGCATCGCAATACTGTGCTCTTGCTATGCCGTTAACTCAGCTCCACGTGGTTGGTGCAATCTCGCCGCATGGACCGTGAAGCCGCCAGTCGCGTGCAGCAATGGCCGTGTGGTGAGACAGGTCTGCTTCAAATACATGGCGGTCGTGGTATTTGCATCACGTTTGACAGTTTTGAAGGCCACTCTCACTATCACGCTACGCAACAGCTTGCTGGCTCAGCCGGCCCAGTCCTATATCATGCCGGCCCCCAGCGACAAATGGGCCGCTTACAGCACTACAACCAACGACTCTGGTGACAAGAAGGCATCCCAAGCCAAGGAAAACAACGACAAGATGCCCAGGACTGCGAGTTCGACGACTTCCAGTAGCCGCTCGGCCTCACCCGGCAAACCTCACGGCCACGGGCATCTAGGAGAGCGCAAAGCATCCGACATTGCATCCTGGACCGCTGGAGTCCCTGCCAAATCCACGAATCCCAATGGCGTCATGTATGATGAGGAGAATCCAGCGGTACAAGCGTATATTCAATTGAAGATGACCCTCTTCCAGAGGTACAAGGATAGATCTTCGGGTTCGTCTTCGCGAAACAAGTGAACTTCATCAACACATGCGAATCTCCATCCGAATGCTGGTCGGCCGATATCACTTCGCGCTGCCACATTCCTCGGGTGTGCTACGTCTCGGCTCGCTCCAATCTTGAAGCACATGACAGCGAGGTGGCACTGCCTCCAGTGTTCAACGCATGCGCCCTCATGCCAGCTGCTATTCAATGACATGATCGATTTCATCGTGGATCGCTGCAGGTCACGCTCCTAGTCCAGAAACCCATGCTAGGGATTGCGAGACTCAATTCTGCCAGCGCAAGGCGTTTTCCTGGAACGTTCCGTTTGTGTGCACACTCGGCAACGATTTGTCGTGCACAAACATTAAGACGCATCCTCACCTTTGTCACAACTCCGGGCGAAGTCACCTCAAACACAGCACCTCTACCAGCTTTCTGCGATGTAACCGCACATCTCGCGCGGCGGCCAAAGTTTCGATTCAGTGACCCTGTCACAAGTCTGGCAATCAAGCTTTGAGGAATTCATCACTGGTCGACCCACGATGCGAGCTCCAAGCTACCGACCAAAATTCTTTCACCAAACCGCAAGCGCGATCATGCGAGAATGAAAGCTGGCACTGGCTTTGTCGTTCGCCTTCTGCAACTTGCAAGGCGAAACCAACTAACCATGTTGCATTCATTGTGCCTGCAGGCTGAGTAGATGTTTGCTCATGATTTATATGCGCTTTGCAGTCAGCGACGCGATGGTGTCAGACATTCGACACCACAATGGACGCCGACAGCTCTCGTCAAAATCCAACAGTGTCAGCAACTACAGCACATTTTGGCGCTGGGGATCTTGGCCTGAACGCTCTCATTCCCGCAGTACTTTGCACATTCTTTGCCACTGCGGTGGTCATTCTGCGGTGGTACACTAGGTGCAGAATCGTTCAATGTATCGGCCTGGACGATTATGTGATCTTGTTGTCGCTGGTAGGCTTGAGCGTGTCGGATCTCTCATGCAAGCGACTGACCTGACATAGCTACTGTCTTGGGCCATGTGCTTCATCATAGTCGCTAGTGTAAACAAAGGCTTGGGCAAATACGACAATGCTTTGGATGTGGCACAGATCACGAAACTAATTCTGGCCAATAACACAATCTGGACAGTCTTGGTCAATGTCACCAAGGCCTCGATTCTAATGCAATACCTTCGAATCTTTAGTGGACCCATCATCAGAAGACCATGCTACATCCTGGCATCCCTGTTACTACCAGCGGTATGTTGGGGCACGATGGGAGGAATTTTCCTCTGCAACCCGGTCGCCAAGCTGTGGCAGCCGAAGCTCACAGGCCACTGTCGAGATGCACAAACGTACTGGTGCTCAGTGGCAGCAGTGGACATTTTCCTCGACTTCTCGGTACTCATTCTGCCAATACCTTCAATTGCTGGATTGCATCTGCCTAGAAAGCAGAAAATTGCAACTACATTGGTGTTCGTCATGGGATTTCTCGTCTGCTTCGTCAGTGTCGTCCGAGTCGTCACGGTCGTGGTCGCTTCGCAGCAAGGAGATTCCGTCATGTCGGGCATCTGGTCAGTTGTCTGGTCTGCGGTGGAAGGCAACGTTGGAATCATCTGTGCTTGTCTGCTATCGCTCAAGGCATTGGTGACAAAATTATTCCCTCGGCTCATTGTCGATGACGACCCAAGCCAAGGCCAAATGCGCATTGCGATCTTACCGAATTCACATGAACGAGAAGGTTCGGAGACCGCGACATGGAGTCACTCGCTGGGCAGCTCAATAACACTGGGATTTGGTTACAGCGGTCGAGCGGCGCCACCAAGAATGCCAGCGGGTTGTATGCCGCCTTCACATGCTTCAAACGGAACGAGACACAAGCCAGCGGACTCTAGGGAAGAAAGTCTGATGGACATCACGCAGGTCTCAAACCATGGTGCAGCGCAGACACAAATCAATAGATGATATCTCCGTACTCATAGAAACTCTATAATCGTGATAAAATGTTTGATACTGCATCATGCTATGCGACTTGCGAACACAGCTGGCGTGTGGCTCAACCTATTGCAGCATGTCTTGCATGTTTATCGAATATACGACTTCGGTTGCATGTCGCCGATCCCCTCGCGCTGGCGTGTCACTGTCAATAAGGAGCCGGATGGCATCTCGAACACTATCTTTGTCCCAGATGCAAAAGTGCGGTGGCGTGCAACGCCGCAAGTGAAGCTCCTTGAATGTTGGCTTTTGCGACTGGACACGCGCCCCACACAACAAGAGCAAGCACACTCATGCAGTGACCAAAGTTTGAAGATCCAGCGCTTCGCACATTTCGCTCGAGTCGGATCGAGTGCCTCCCACACATCACAATGTACGACCACCGAATAGGTCTCGCTGCCATTGCGATCCTGGCACTCCCCTTTGCGCTTACATTCCTCCTTATCGCTCTGATCGGACTCGCCACAGCATTCCTCCTCTTGGGACACATCGGAGGACTTCTCAGCAGTATCCTTCAAATCATCCTTCCGATTCCCATCCTCACCACCTACCTCGAAGCGCTCACGTCGCCATATTCTCTCCTGATTGCCATAGCTCTCGCGACCGGGCTGGCTGGCACCTGGATCTACTTCTCGATCCAATACAACGACCTTCTCTCCCAACACAAAGCCCTAAATCTTCGCTTCCCGAACCCCTTCGCCACAATCGTCGACCACATCCAACAAGAAAAAGCGAGCGCAGAAGAACTCGCTGCCGACGACATCGCACTCGACGACCGCACAATCATCCACACCCCGGCAGACGATCCCGCGACAGAACCCATCAAACCCGAACTCAGCGACGCAAACCCCTTCATCCGCCGCATTCTCCGCAACACCGACTACGACAGCATCTCCCAACTCCACGATTCGACGCCTCAGCCGCGAGTGCGACCGACTTCCAATGCTTTCGAGTTCTCTCCGAAGATGCGATATCGACAGCACCAGCGATCCGGACATTCGGCCAACGTCTTCGAGTTCACGCCACAGCGGCAGGCGTCGGCGGCGGGGCATATTTGCGAATGGGATGAGAGGGAGGGAAGGTGGGTCTGGCAGAATGGATCTGGCGGGAATCGGTATGATGAAGGGGGCTTCGTGCCGGAGGTTAGTGGGGGGTGTGATGATGTTGGCATCGTAGGCAGTAGAGGTTTCAAGGCGCATTTTTCGTGATGGTGGGGATCAGGCAGTGCTTGGTGGCGTTGTTTGTATGCAGGTGTCGAGGTCGGGGATGCATGATCTCAAGGGATGGCGAGGTTCAAGGCTGTGCCATGGAGTTGGGAGTTGGCGGTGGTACTAAGAGGGCCCTCGTAATGGACAGCGTGGTCAGCGACCGACTGCAGTGATGGTCAGTGAAAGGCTTATCAAATCAACCGCAAGTTACTGTTTACTGACCTAGCATCTGCATCCAGTAAAGGGTTCGTATCGAACGATAACGCTGAAAGGACTGCTGATGGACTTGGAGTCTCTCAAAATTCATTTCGTTGAAGTAAATGCTCTGGGTCGCTAAGTTTGACAAAAATCCCCCATTCCTGTTTCCATGCAGTGGCGCCTATGCAGCTCATTTAATGCATTGTTCAATTCCATTCATTCCAATGCGGGTATCAATCTATTTGTGCACAACAGGCTCAGCATTGGTAAGCGTCGTTGACAATGGTGCAAGGACAATGTCCAATTCCAGTTCTCTTGTAGCTGGACCGCCCTTGCCAGCATTTGGTGGCATATTCGCGGGGAGCTCTTTGAGGGGAGCAAAGTCGACAACAAGATCGTCCTTGACGGCGAACACGGTGTCAGTCTCGAGCCAAGGGTCGTCCTTGGGGTAAATTTGTGTGATGCAGGGCTTGTAGCCTTCCTTTGTGATCATCAAGCTAGAGCATAGTCGTTAGCAGACGCATATCACGATGAGGTAAAGTTCGACTCACTGAATGTGGGCTGGTCGCATGGGGTGACGGTCAATGGCCTGCAACAATTGCCACGAAGGACCATCCTGTGGCAGGGAGTATGCCGTTGGCCTCAAGCAGTACAGTCTGTATTCTCCGTTCTCATCCGTCTTGAACTTGCCTCGCAAGTTGTTGTCACTCTGGTTCTCAGGATCTTGGAAATCGTATTTGCCGTTGCTGCTCGCCTGCCACATATCAAAGGTGACGTCTGGCAGCGGCTTCTTTGTCTTCATGTCCCGAATGATACCGTGCATGTATGTGACAATGCCTTCCTTGGGCTCATCTTGAATAATCGAGCCACCCAGCTCGCGCCATGGCGCATTGGGTGACCAGAATGGCCCGAGAATAGCGGCGGATGTAGGGACGTATGATGGGTCGTCGATTTGCACGTAGTTGGCGATTTCGGTGACGAGGGATTCGAGGCCAACAATGTCGGAGAGACGATGCATTTCGTTGCGCTTGCCCTCGCTCTCGGCCCAGATCTTGCCGGTCTCGTTGAGGAATTTCACGCCGGCGAGCCATTCTTCGGGTGTGAGGTCAACCTCGCGGGCAAAATCGTGGATGTGCTTAGCGAGGGCGGCGAAGATCACCTTCATGCGAGGGCTTGTCTTGGGGCCGCAGGTGTCAATGACGTGTTGTGTGAAGTTGGGATCATATTGTCGACCAGATGCAGAGATGGCGGCTTTCGTGCCATTGGCAGTGGGTGGTTGTTGGTAGTCGGACATTGTAAATGCTCTACTGTTCACTGATGTGCTCGATGATTGTCTGTCTTTAAGCTTTCAATCTGTTGCAACGGTTCGCGAGAATGATGGTGCGCAAGGGGATGGATGGCAAAGGCTTCTACAGGAGGACGGTCATGCTCATATATCTTTGTCTGGTCGCTTACCGCAGGGCCCTGGCGTGCAAGACCTGACGGCAGTTCCATCGGCCATCAGCAAACGTGCGACGACACCGGCAGAGCGGGCGGCCCAGTCGCGAACTCAGAGAGCATTGACGAATGAGCAAATAAGAAGCCTGGCTGACATGAGGGCTGTCAGGATGCTGCGGGGTGCGTCTGGCGCCATGTCCCAGCAAGTCCTCCAGGTGAGGTGTTTGTCCGGCAGTGAGTTTCGGGTATGACTTCTTCCACAGAGTCACGTGCGTGCTGCCAGGGCGCCACTTCTTCACTTGGTCCCCGATTAGGAATACTTTTCGCGGTGCTCGGTGACTTTTGAACAGCGAGATGCATGTCTACAAGGTCTTGGAACTGCGACACAGGAACGAACTTTGGTCAAGAGAGAGCCCGAGGATGGTGTGCTACAGCGTTACGCTCTGATGCGACGTCCTGGAGTATCCAGCGAACAGACTGCAGAATGACCCAACATATGCTGCAAGATACAACTAATTCGATCTCCTGACAACTGAGGTGATCGGTGCAGAGAAAGAGCTGGCGACCGTTTGCAGCGAAGTAGTCATTCTTGGGAACTGAAACAGCAGCTACCAGCTTGCAGAACGACTCAACTGAGTGTGATGGAATATCGCATCGCATCAGTGAAGACAGATTGTCATACTAGTCTCAGACCATAGATTCAGACTCCTTGCAGCCACGCGACTGCAGCCGGATTGCAGAGACTACAAACTGAACCTCGTCCGCACCTTCTCGTCCCCGGCCTTCCATTGCCATTCCTGCCCACTGACCTTCTGAATCCCCTTGTCAATTCTCCTCAATTTCATTGTAAACCTTGGTCCAAGCTCTTGCAGTCCAACTCGAATGTCCTCTGCACCCTTCATCGGCTTGCCGTCTGCTCCTTGTATCGGCTTTTCCGTTCCTTTCTTGTCGCGGAATACATATCGATGTCTTCGTAGGAAAATGTAATCTCGTTGGTTGTGTAACGTCAGGACTTGCCGACCTTGAATTTCCGGTCGGCTAGGAAAGAGCGATTTGAAGAGATGTGCGGTGAGCAGACCAAGCGGCGTGCGAAAGCCGTTCAGTATTAACTCTGGATAGTGGTTTGTAGGATTGCCGTGCCCTGGTAACTTGTTTCCAGGTATCCACTTTGATATGCTGAAATGGAACATGGGACCGTTCGGTAAATGCACAATGTCTATTCCTTTGGGCTTCTTCAAATCTTCATTGAGGACGACCACATGTGTGTATCCTCGTTCTGCATCCGACGCATACGAGCATATTTCTCGAACGCTGTACTTGTATGAGTGGAAGTGAGCTGTTCGTCTAATATATTTGCTGTTGGGGAAAAGCCCGGTGAGCAATTCGGCTTCGTGATGTAGCGTGGAGTTTATAGACGTCGTAATGAGGACTTTCGGTTCGCGATCAGTATCTTCGAATAGCGCTGGAAATCTCGCTTTCAAAACTTCGGGCCGCACGGTGAGATCGGTTACGCCTGTCGCTGCTGATGGTGCTATACTCGGCGCCTCGCTAGGAGCACGTTTCCGCGACCTGCCCTGCTCGTTCCTATCCTCGCCCTCCTCGTCACCATCTCCCTCGCCATCTGAGTCAGAATCCAGCATGCTATCATGATCATCATTCTCCTCGTCCGGCAATACATCCTCTGCATCTGGGATATTCGCATCGTCCTTTGCGTTCTCTGGCAGAATTTCTGATTGATCTGCAACGCTCTCGAGTTTCCTTCGCTTGGGGTCCAGAATGTTGTACGCTTTACCAAGACCAGCGTCGTCTTCGTCTCCTGAGTCGATCTCATCCCATGTTCGTTTGGCATCTATCGTGGCAGGCACATTTTTCGCTCTTCGCTGGTCTCGTAGATGTGGATTCTTATCCTCATGTCTCCGTCGTCGCATGCGCTCGTCTCGTTTGGCATTTTCCTTCTCCCTCTTCACTTTGAGATGCTGCTCATTTCTCTTGATCTTGTTGCCGATCTTGTTTGGGTTGAATGACCCCATTTTTGCGCACCGTGTGGTGATGTCGAATGCAGTGTCGCATCCCGGTTTGGCTCTCAGCATCGAAAAAAGGTCGGAGGATCGGCGAGCCTGCGCCACAGTCAGCCACATGTGCCCCGAATCTCCACCATCCCGAACATTTCAATGTTGTTTGGAGGAGTCACAAACGCAACTCCTAAATTACGCTCCTTGCCTGAACAGAGTCAGCTCAGCGTATTGCACATCCACCACACCCAATTACAGCTGTGACTGAGAAGAGGCTGTGCTGTTGTCGCGCGACTGAGGCTCTGTATGCTCTTCAGATTGAAGCCACGCCAATTCTCGACTGTCACAGCACTTCAAAGATTTCAG
Organism: Cercospora canescens BHU; assembly: GCA_000347735.1. Lineage (NCBI taxonomy): Eukaryota > Fungi > Ascomycota > Dothideomycetes > Mycosphaerellales > Mycosphaerellaceae > Cercospora > Cercospora canescens. The sequence continues at coordinate 2,866 of ANSM01005279.1, read as the reverse complement.
CTACAGGTCCGGAAACGAACACCCACCATGGCGAACGACTACAAGACTTCAAAAGGCCAAGTTTTTGACAGAGACACGTTCGAGTCCTGGAACAAACGCAAGAACTTCTATTGGCAGTCATTTGAGCCCTACGGAGCCACGAAAGGTCTCTTCGACTATGGAATTGCCGAGCCTCTGGAGTATGAGATCCTCAACATTTGGAGAGACCACTTTGTCCGCAGCGAGAAGATGATCTCGCTGAAGACATCCATGCTCACTCCGTATAAAGTACTCAAGACATCTGGACACGTCGACAAATTCGCGGATTTCATGTGCAAGGATCCAAAGAGTGGTGAAATCTTGCGAACGGACCACTTGATCAAGGATGTCATCGAGACCCGGCTCAAAGGTGACAGAGAGGCTCGCGGTGAGCAAGTGGAGGAAGTGGACGATCCCAAAAAGAAGAAGAAGGCTTCCAAAGTTGCCAAGACTGCCGTGAAACTGGACGATGCCGTGATCAAGGAGTATGAGCATCTGCTCGCCACCCTTGATGACTGCCAGCAAGAAGACTTCGCGAACATCATCAAGAAGCACGACATTCGCAACCCTACTACTGGCAACGAGGTTGAACCTCCTATTCCAGTCAACTTGATGTTCCAGACGGAGATTGGTGCGTCTGGTAAGGAGCCAGCGTTTCTTCGCCCAGAGACTGCACAAGCTCAGTTTCTTGCATTCCCCAAGCTCGTTGAAATGACCGGTGGTCGACTACCGTTCGCCTCCGCGTGCATTGGCTATTCTTTCCGTAATGAGCTTTCGCCCCGCTCTGGCCTTCTCCGTGTCCGCGAGTTTCTCATGGCAGAAATTGAGCACTTCGTGGATCCAGAGGGTGGCAAAAAGCACCCTAAGTTCTCCCGCGTCCGCGACATTAAACTCCCTCTGCTTGCTCGTGATGTGCAGCAAGCAGGTGGATCTACTCCGACTGAGATGACTGTTGGCGAAGCTGTTGATAAGAAGGTCATTGACAACGAGACTCTGGGTTACTTCCTCGTGAGGATAATGCAGTTCATGCAAAAGATTGGTATTGACATGAGCAAATTGCGGTTCAGACAGCATATGGAGAATGAGATGGCTCACTACGCTGCTGACTGCTGGGACTGCGAGCTCCTCAACTCCTACGGTTGGACAGAATGCGTTGGGTGCGCCGATCGTAGTGCATTCGATCTGAGCGTGCATCAGAAAGCCACTGGAGTCAACTTGCAGATTCAAGAAACTCTCCCAGAGCCGATTAAGTCCACTGAATGGGTCGCCCAGCTCAACAAGAAGAACTCTGGCCCACGGTTCAAGAAGGAGGTCGGCAAGGTGCAGTCGGCATTGGACGCCCTCTCGCAGGAATTGAGGGAGAAACTAAGCATCACACTCAAGAACGAGGGCAAAGTGGAGGTTGATGTGCCTGAAATGGGCAAAGTCGAGCTCGGCGATGACCTAGTTAAGTTTGAGCAAGAGACAACGACCAGGACGACACGTGAATTTATTCCGAATGTCATCGAGCCTTCGTTTGGTATTGGAAGAATACTCTACAGCTTGTTGGAGCACGTGTGGTGGACGAGAGAGGGCGATGCCGCACGCGCAGTGATGTCCTTCAAGCCATCGGTTGCTCCCACCAAGGTTCTTGTCGTTCCACTTCAGAAGGATGCTCGCCTTACTCCAACAGTGCAAGCACTTGAGGAGCGTCTTGATGAAGAAGCAATTTCATACGAGCTTGATCAGAGTGGTGTGAGTATCGGCAAGCGTTACTCTCGTAACGACGAAGCCGGTATTCCATTCGGCATTACGGTAGACTACGAAAGCTTGGACGACAACAGCTTCACGCTACGTGATCGCGATACAACCAAGCAAGTTCGTGCAAGCCTGGACGAGATTGTGGATGCGATCCACAAAATGATCAAGGGCAAGGAGTCGTGGGCGGACGTGCAGAAGCGGTTGCCGGTGGTCGAGGCCAAAGAAGAAGACAAATAGATTGAGGCGTGACGAGCGATGAACATGAGGATTACGAGTGATGGAGGAAGCAGCGCTCGGACATGCTCTCGCTGTTCTAGCCCTGGTGGTGGCACAGCATTTCGACCTGAAAGTCGATGCAAACGCTCTCACGGACCTGCATCGGCGTAGCGAAGTGCGCGTGTCATGATGAATGTAGACATTCGTGGTTGTCGGTGAGAGCATCGACATCGTGCATCGTTCTCACCGCATGGCTCATTCAGTCCTTCACACCTTTACAAGCAATCAAATAAACTTCCGTCTCCGCCGTGCTCCAGACACTATTTCGACACAGCTAATGGCGCCGTTAAACTTGCGGCACAGCATAAGGTGCGCGGTCGGGCTCGGAGAGGTTCGCATCAAGCGGCTGCAGGTAAAAATGGGACGCGGTCTGCCAGTCACAGTGGGAAGCGAAGCAGGCTGTCTGCCAACGCATCGTGGGATTCGATGGGACGGGCGCACTAGGCGCCATGTCTACAGGCATTGCCAGCTCATCAGCATGCAGCTTCGAGGGTGTTGCCGTGTTCCCCATGGCGCGTTGCAGCCTCATGTATACCACGATCTGGCTGTGACGGCGTGGGTGTGTGAAGAGGAGAGTTTTTGCGTCATGCCACGGTATCTTGCTCGCGCTCCACGAAGGAGTGGTTGAAAAGCGATCGGAATATGCAGGTCGAGCAGAAGCCGAGTGCGCAGTCTTCTTTCTTCGCCCACCTTTACACCGCCTCTCGTCGGCGCATACTCTCACAAACCATTGCTATCAGTCTGCGCGCACACTGCATCGCGGCTGGCACAACCTTCGATTGCGCACCCAGCACGGCGGAGCGGATTGCGGAACCACTGAAAAGTCGTCGTC
>ANSM01005276.1:0-15548 GCA_000347735.1 Cercospora canescens BHU | reverse complement strand
ATTTACTATGTAGTAATGCTAGAAAGCGGGGGTTACGTAGTAACAAGTTGGCTACTTTGGCACTCCGTCCCAGCCAGCGGATCTGAGAAAATCTTATCAGATCGATCCTCTTCCGAGCATGGTGCATCCTTCGCGTTCTCCAAATCATACTCATCTACGCGAACCCCAATGGTCCCCACCCGTTTCTCTCGGAGGGATAAAGGATCTCGCGTGTTAGTCACACGAGAGCGTGCGGCATGTATATGTGCCCTCCGCTGCCACCAACCGTAGGTCTCCACTGTCCGTTTCCGTCACACTCACACCGCAGCCATGGTCAAGTTCTGGGACCACATCTCGAAGGACCACCAAGAATGGGCACTTCGCCAGCCCTTGTTCTTCATTGCCTCTGCCCCATTGACAGGCAAGCATGTCAATTGCTCTCCGAAAGGCCGCCCCTCAGCGACCCTGACCATCTTCAACGAGAACCTCGTAGGGTATATGGACGCGACAGGATCAGGCGTCGAGACCATCAGCCACATGTACGAGAATGGCCGGGCAACAATCATGTTCTGCAGCTTCGAGAGCTCGCCTCGCATCATGAGGTGGTTCTGTAGAGGGAAAGTGTACGAGACCGATCATCCCGAGTACAAGTATTGGTTGAAGAGGATGGGGAAAGTGGAATATCCTGCTTTGCGCGCCATCATTGTGCTGGAAGTTTTCAAAGGTCAGCTCCATCTTTCCTCCAACATCTACCACATGGCATCCGCTGACACACTTGTCCTAGTGCAAACATCATGCGGGTTCGCCGTGCCGCTCCTCTCACACTACGTCGACGAAGAAAAAGGTCCTCGAGGAAGATTTGTAGATCGAAAGACTTTGGACAACTTCGCGCTCAAGAGCGCAGCCGTTCCGGAAGTCATGGCGAATTACAGGGCGAAAATGAATCCCAAGAGCTTGGATGGCTTGCCGGGGTTGCGGCGGGCAATGAAGACGAATGGAGAGAACATCATGCTGCAGGAGATCTTATGGTGGGCGAAAAGAACAACTTCGCAATGGCAGCCGATGCTCCTGGGTGCGATACTGGCTGTGCTGGTCACGCTGATCTTCCAGACCGCCGCGAGAAGCCTGGACTTGAGGTTGCCAGGTCGTTTGACGGGCTGAGGAGCTTTGGGAGTGAGAGCACAGAGGTTTGCGAGAACATCTCTCGCGCGGGACAGCCAATACCACGAAATGACACGTACCAATGTCGCGGCAACATCATCCCCATTCCGAAATCCTCCCATAAGTTTTGTTGCTTTGCCGAGAACGCCGTCGCGGTTCGCCATCACTCATGAACTCATCATCCAATCCATCAGTCACGCGATCATGCTCTGAACTCGAGGTCCGTCCCTCCACTCCACTGTTTCGCTTAAACAAGGCTTGGAAAAACGACTGCGCGACATTACGTTCTTTGATGTGCGAACATCCCTACTCAGCACCCGAAAAAAAACTCCTGCCAATACGCACGAAAATCTCATCTGCATCGACTCCCCTTCTCTGCTCGAGAATTCCCCAGCCGCCTGATCAAAACTCCTAGCAGGACTAAGAAGCCGAGTTTATATACGATTTTGTGTGACCCTGTGGGCCGCCTAACATGAGAAGATCCCCAGCCGTGGAGATCTGGAAACACAGCCATATCTTCCACACGAATCTGGAATTCCTATCTGATGACAATAGCTTTCTCTCGCTAGAAAACGCCGCTGGGAATTGAAGGTACTGCGCTGAATATGTGCAAATTAGGAGCCGTGTTCATACAAGGACGTATGGGGGGCGCGGATCCATCAGGAAGTAAATGGGGGTGAGCTGAGGTGGGGAGGATTTCGCAATATTTGTGGGTTGGTAAAGAGATGGACGGCTCATGGCGCTGGCGAGCGGGGATGGTCATACGTTGGTGGGAGGTGGAGATGTGGTGCCCACCTTGATGGAGAGCCGGTGCATTGGTGCACGCAATTTCTTATGAGATCGGATCAATGGAAATGGACTGGGAGTCATGTATGGGTTCTATTCTGGGAGAAGTCCGACTTGGTGGTGCGGATTCCTGACGGAGCGTGGGCGATGGAAGATTGCCACAGCGGTTTTGACTTGCCTCGCGTGAAGAAGGCTGGTGGCGGTGTCATTTTTCCAACGTAGGCCTCGTTGAAACGGTCCACGCGAGTTGCAGGGCCAGGTATTCCACGCCTTAGCAGCGGACGCCGAATTGTTGGCTCGTGGCTTGCGTATCATCCTCTGTAGTCCTGGAGCGAGAGCTCCTCACGAACGAAGGAGCGGGGCCGCATCACGTCCCTGTCACACAGGCAGAATGCAAAAAAATCGATGTGTACTCCTCGCATCAGTGACTGCCGAACTCTACTGGGTCAATCTCTATCCGAGAGCCGGGTGGTCATCTCGACGAAGTGCGGCGAAGGAACAGCATACAATATGTTTCCGAACTCAATATCAAGCAGCAATGGATCGCGCATTCGTTGCATTCGATCGTCACTGCATGGACACTTCATCTGAATCCGAGCGAGCAAACAACGGGCGAAATAGTAAACAGTCTCCCGTGACCCATCTTGACGGAGCTTACTGCAGATGGAGCCGATATTGCAAATGCAGCCGACCGTCGATGGCATTGCTCGGGGATCGCAAATCGTAAACGGATGTAGTAGGTGCTTTTCGTCCTCCGGAAATCTTGAAACCGAGCCGATAGCAATCTCTGTCGTATTCAATTGATAATTCACATCTCTGTGGATCCGAAATTCTAGATGCAGCGCAGAAGACAAGGCGGCAACGCTTTGATTGCATGACAAGTAGAGTAGCGGAGCAGCTTTCGTGATCAGTCATCCAGATGAACGGATTATCGAATGGTAGCTAAAGGATCAAACTCATCTCTCAGAGTGGAACGAATGTAATATTTGCACGCTCCAGGTACGCATGAGCTTCGAAGATGATCAGCCGCCAGAGTAAGACTCGATCTACACGTCGTTAGCTGGGAGAAGAGCTTGGAAGATCTTCCCTATCACCAAACTTGCGTTAGCTAATGACAAAGGCGACGCAGACTTGCTGAAATCGTTGCAAAAACCATATGTTCCAGAGCCTCCGCAGTCGGCCGATATCAGAGTGGTGTCTAGTCTGAAACGACCTGACGCCTTCCAAACCCCGCCGAGAGGTATACTTTGCATTGTTGACTAACTTTTCCGGCCTTCTAAAATAAGCCCAAGGCTTCTATAGGCCTATACTTCCGCTAGTAGTTGGACGACCTAGAACTCGATCTTTATAGTAGCACGGAAATCGTCGCAGAAGAATGTCTTCGTTCCCATGGTTATTCGATGTTCGTTGTTCGACAATCTGTATCCTCTTTTTCCTTCAAAGGACGGTGCCTTGGGTTTTCGACATTCTCGTCCATTAAAACCTCTGAAGGACCCCTGTCGGAGCTATGCGTGGCGCCGGCCAATGATAGATTGAGGTTTGCTATATAGCGAGCTATCGACTGGGGTTGGAGTAAGCACCGCTATGTATTACTAAAGCTACGTGGAACCCCCTTACTATATAATGCCTAACTCCATGCTCGTAAGACTCCGCCCGCAGCGTGACGCATCGCCGGCTGCCCTGACTACAGCTGTACTAGGAGATGAATGATATAAAAAGTCACCCTCTGGAGTTTTCGCTCGAGAGTCTTCGCGAAATGACTTGAGAGCTCAGCCGTGAGGAGCGATGCAGGTTCGGGCAGATGCGAGGTGAAGTAATCGACCTGGTCCGCATCGAAAACCGAGGATGATGCGGACGAGGTGCTTCCGGAAGAACACGAGCTGGCATTGATCTCAGCGCCTCGTCTGGAAACACGCTTCGCGGAATCTTGAATGCGGTAGAGCTCCCTCAATATCTCCTGTCCTGCTCCCAAGCCATTTTTCTTGAGGGGTGACACTCCTTCCGAGATGAGGTCGCCAAAAGCTGGGGCCGCCGGGGACAGCATGCAGGGCACGGATAATGGGTCTGTAAGAGTGGTGCTCAGGGGACTTCCAGGAGCACGAGCGCGTCGAGCCTCGAGGACAATCGACGAGTAGCACGCTACCAGTTTCCAGAGGAGGAGAAAAAGGAGCACGAGAAAGCTCTCATCCAGACTACAGTCACATACCAGAGCCTCGTCCAAGAAATCCAAGACCTGCTTGTTGATGGGGTTGAGTGCTTGTAAGTTGGCTGGTTGTGTAGACTCGGACGGAACCGAATCGCGGCGTTGACAGGACTTCAAGATGTCGGCTACGCCAATCTGTCGCAGCAAGTCCAATAGGTCGTGCGAGCAACAGGTGTTTGATCTGCAGGCTACATCGTGCGGACTTAGAACATGGTCCAGGTTGTCCCAGGTGGTGGCAAGATCTGAATGCATCCAGTCATCCATGTCGAACGTGAGCAGATCTGCACTGGTGCCAAGGTTCAGCGCATCAGCTGACAGGGCGATATCGACGCATGGAGTCGATTCCGACAGAGTCGCCTCTGGGGATCTTGATTGCCAGGGTCTCGCGCTACGGGGGTTTTCGTTCGACTGGACCGAATCTTTTCTGATTCTCGTAGCGTCATTGTAGAGTGTCCGTCCGCTTCGGCGTGAGGGACTGTACTGGCATGAGAGCTTGCGATCCTGACAGCGAAGACAAGCGGGCTTCTCCTTGCCACATTTGACCTTGGCAAGCGCACAGCTCTCGCAACTATCTCGTAGTTTGGTACTCATGATCAACGATGATGGAGTTGGTCGATTCAGTAACTGATCCCGATCTATGGCACTGGATGTGGAGTCTCTTCAGATAGAGACCTCTTATCGACCACAAGCGGTACACGGCAAGGGATCGATGAGGCTCGGCCACTCACTCATAGTCAGCCGTGTTCTGAGTAATTGGCTTGGCACAGATTTATTACTCGTTCTGCTATGCTCCCACCAGGACAGCTTAAAATGAGCTAAAGGCCTGACTGTACCTGGATTCCAGGTCCGCGGGCACAAGAAGACTTTCTTGGCACGGTGTCCAGGTCGGGTCGAAGATGCATGTGCGTCAATGCATGGAATAAGCTGCAGCTGTCTTGCAAACAAAGTTGGCTCGCGCGCAGCATTCGCTTAATACTGCGCTACCACCAGTACACTATCCCGCTATTGCCTGCAATCGCGTAGCTCGACGACGATGCCAAGTAGATAGTGTTGAACCTGCAAACCTACTATTTGTAAAGCACAAAGACCCCGGACATGACTAGTCTCGGTCCTCTCCATGATAGCATTGCATCAATCTTGCTGGGCCGGGAAGCGAACGATCCTTACTGCATTGCAGCCAAGAGTTCAATTCCCACTCTCGATGAGCCATGTGGGAAGCTCTGTTAGTAAATTCATGTTGGAGAACGTGTCAACATAGGTGATACACTCAGTGTAACTGGCGACCCATGATGATAGAGCGATGACAGCTCCGGCCCTGCAATTCGCAAATCAAAGGCAGAATTCTCTTCTTCCCATGAGCGTTGTCATTCTTTGCGCTAGAACTCGGCGTTTCAGCACTTCATCCCGCAGCGAGATCCGGGGCTGTGGGTTTTAGACAGATCCAGCACAGATATTGAGATATCAAGCGTTATGGGAGCCAGTCGCAATGGACCCCGCACGCCCTGTGCGAAGATGGATCGGGCGTGCTTTGTTACCACAGCATGCTTTCGTGCAATGCGGCCCCACTGATAGTAATACCTTATGTATGACAGACGAAGCACGTGAAATACGCGAGAGCCAGTACAGGTGCAGTTGCCATGCCTCCACGTACCCTGTTGTCCAGTTAGCCCAGCTACGGACACGATCTAATGCGCAAAAGCTTCAACGTAGCCATCTTGGCGAGCGAAAGAGATTGGCGCAAGAAGGTTCAGTGGTAGTCTCGAGTAGCCTGGGGCCTCTCACGCCTTCAAAAGAGGTTAAAAAGACTCTATATGCTGCTCTTGCCGTTCCCACGATGCACGGTCGAAATCGGATTCCTGTGCTCACTTGCCGTTCCCAAGCAATACCTGCTATCTGGGCTGTGGAAGACTGAATGAGCTCCGGGGTGACCCGCATGATTGGCCTAGGGCCATGCTTAAGCTCGCGAGGCGGTACCCTCGATCCGGGTGAGGCGCCTGTCGTAAGCTCTCCTAGCGTGGCATTCACATGCAACCCTGCAAAGTCTCGCGCTCCTACAAAGCCAAATCGCAGTCCACCCTGCTGCTCAGTGTGTAATACAAATTCTATTAAAATCACAATGAAAGACTTCACATCGATAAGAATGGATGCAGCAGGCGCTAGGATATACACTCATACAGCTCTACCTGAAACACACGAGCTTCCCAGCGCGCATCCGGTTTCTATCAAAAAGCCTATCTCAGCCAACAATCTTATGCACAGGAGCTCGAAGCACCTTCTTTTTAGCGTGAAGCTTCTGCATAGGGTCTCCTGTCGCATGCAGTTGAGATCCCTGGTGTTGAGAGTCGATTAATGCGCCAAGAACCCGCTACGAAGCTGAAAGATTGCGTTGCAATCAATTCCGCAGCAGCAGCTGCTGCGAATAATCTGCGCCAGCGGATGAGTCGGTAAAACCTCATTCTTGCGAGACGACGTCGAAAACGCTGTGCTAATTTGGTGTAGCAGTGCTACTACAATGAAGAAAATGACCTGGCAAGCGTGGGTCACTTCACGCATTGCAAACGCCACCTAGATCCATCTCGAGCCACTCTGGTCCGCACAGCATCTGAGCGTATGCACGTAAGTAAACACCGCCGTAGGCGAGGAAAGAACTGCGCCCTCAATCCAACGGAAACCCTCTCCGCTCCCAATCTCTCCACTCGGAAACTGCATGTCGCAACGTGGCAATCATGCGCGGCAAGCGTTTCGACGTCGGTTCATCCGCGTCCTGCAACGAATTCGAAGTGTCCTCGGACAGAAATCCATAGTACGTTGTGATCATGTCGTCGAGGTTTTCGAACCCCGCCTGTTTGGCCTGGTTGGCCACGAAGCGCAGACGAGTCGAGAGGGCACCGTCCTTGACACCGCAGTCCATAACAGCTGTGCTACTGGAAGACCAAGCTTCGATGCTGGAACGGGAAGTAATGAGTGCACTGGTACTGGTGTCGGTGTCCTCGGCTGCATGGGGCGTATGAGAGGAAGATCGTCGCCATGTCATTGGAGGGCGGGAGGGAGCATCGGTTGGTTGTTGTCGAGGACTTCTCGAGTCACTTATTAGGGTGGAAGTTGGCAGAGCTGTGGAGGTTTAGCTAGTGACCACGAAAACCCTCGGGGCATATGAGTGCCACTTCGAGAGCCCACCCCAACTCACTTGACATTAACATATCCCACTGTGAAGTATCCGCTGCCACCTGCAGCGTTGCCAGACCAGCACCTTCTGATGGAATGTCATCAGTCATCATTCCATGTCCCATCCCATCTGTATCGACCTGATCGCAGAACGAGAACAAGGCTGCGTCGTCCGCAAGCTCGCAGGAGTTCAATCGCGAGGGGTCTTTGCTGTCTATCTGCCACAGCGCCATCGAGTCGTCTGCGGCACTCGAGGCTGGATACATCGTAGCGACGGCGGCAACAGCAGGGGCAATGGTAGTGACAGCTTCTGATACTCCCGCATCGCTCGATTGCCGCGACCTACGTTGCGGTTCTTGCGAAAGCTCTTGTGATTCATGTGAGGGCACAGCATTGGCGTGTTCCAGCGTCTTGATACGAGCTTGCAGCTCTTCCACGCGGTTTTTCATGCGCGAGCCTGTAAGGTACGTTTCAGCAGCATCCTGATGACGATGTGCGGTGATGCGTGACACGAACGATATAAGCGTTGGGCAACGCGATTTTGCACGCGCTTCTTCTCGATCTTGTCCATCCACAAGGCCTTCTCGAGACGTCCTGCGTGCGCACCGGTCGACGAGGATGATGGTACCGCATCGCACTCTGCAGACATGACGACGAAAGAGTCGCAAAGTTCGCGTCAATGCATTTTCCCCGTGAATTCGAGCAGCAAAAGCAACAACGATCGCAGGACCAAACGTGTTTGGACTCCCGCTCGATGGCCCCGCGTGGAGATTCTATGATCATACCTCGTATCTTACCCTGGGCCACCTGCCCTTCTTGCGCTTCGTTATCGGCATGCTGTGTTAACACGCGAGAGTGGCGTTCTTCATTCCAGCCGCCGCTACTGTAAGTATCCAACGTGGTTGGTGGAGCTGATTCCACGTGCCTTGAAGAAGCAACACGAGAGAATGCACACGGTTCTCCACGCTACTGCACGAAAGAGCCAGACTGCGCGGGGTGAGCGCCAAGCACAGTGAAGTCTTGGAAGAGATCGTTGACTGGCCATTCGCTTACTATCGCTTGTTTGGGACGTTGCGGTCCAAGACCTTAGCCGAAAAAGTCCAACAACATGAACCAGAATACAGACTGGACCAAGCTCCAGACCCCGGGCGGAAGACGCCATCAGAGAGACGAGGAGCATTAGGCTTCTCGACTCGCGTACGATGGTGGATGGGGAACTCAAATATGGATGGATCATGTCTGTATCAAGCTCAAACCATAATATCTCGCCCCGAAAAGAATGCAATCATCAAACGCCACCGCCGGCAGACTTCCGTTGTTCGTGCAGCCAATCTATTCGAGTATCTTTCTAATGTATTCCGCAACCTTGACAGCTGAATCGCCTTTCTGTGATGAAGTGGTCAGTGAGGAACAAGAATCGTGGTACAGTGACATTGAACTCACCAACAACGACCAGTGGTGCTGGCCTTTTGCGAGATCGACTTTGACGGGAATATCTCCAAAGAGGGGTCCCCATCTGCCGGCGCTGTAGTCGTTTCTCTTCACAGTCAAGAATTTCATGTCTTCTGGGTCGTTTGACTGTCCATAGAAACGCTCGTCGACGGAGCTCTCGCACGCCCAGAGAATGTTGACCTTGCGCAACGTGCTGACAGTGAGCGGTTTGGCAGAGTAAGACTGCAAGACTTTGTTGATGCTCCGAAAGTGTGCAATCAGCCAGTCCGGTGCTCTGCCATTGGCGCCGCCCAACAAACCGGCCGTGCTACAGTATTCGAAAAAGTGCTCGGGGAGGAGTTTGAGCTTGAATGGCGGCGGGGAGTCGAGAATGATGAGATCCCGCACCTCCTCACCGTCGTTCATGAGAATTTGCGAAGCACGGTATGCGAGAATGCCGCCAGCGGACCAGCCCGCAAAACTATAGGGTCCCGAGGGTTGACGTCGTCGAATTTCGGCAATGTGGCTGCGCACCAACCCATCCCATGAGCAATTCATTTCGACGCCCTTCTTGAGGTACGGAGAATTCATGCCGTACACCACCAGGTCCGGGCGAATCCTTGGAAGATTGACGTATGATGAAGCAAGCCCACTGCCGTCGGGGAAGAACCACAAGACATTCTTGGCGGAACGTGAATTGCCTTGAAGGACGACAGAGGTGGTCGCAGGAACATCCTCATCGATCGGATCGCAACTGATTTCCGATAGAGGCGTGGGCAAGTCAGTATCCACCAAGACCACAGACGAGCTGCTCGACACAGTCGACGGGGTCGATGTTGGATAGGCCGAGGTGGACCGAGACAGAGAAGGAGTGCTGGCGGGAAACATGGACTCTCGTAGCGATTTGACAGTTTCGAGTCCCGAGAGCAACGTCTGCGTGTCAAACTCAATGTCCAGCTCATCGCGCAGTCGACTCCCGATCATCAAAGACAACAAGGAATCGACTCCCAAATCCACAATAGACGCATCGTCGGTAAGTTGCTCCAACGGAATTCGAACTTCGTCTGCGATAATCTTTAGCACTTCCGCAAAGCGCTCATCAACTTCCACGTCGCCCAGCTCCGATTCAGGTGCTGAAGATGAGGGAAGCGATTCAACGCATGGAGTGGAGCTTCCGGCAAAATTATCTGTCGGAGCCTGCGGCTGCAGAGCATTCGTGGCGATGCTGGCGGCATTTATGACGGGTATATCCGAGCCCGCAAAGAACTTCTTTATTTCCCCGACAGTGCCATATCGTTCGAAGAAGTTCGGCTCGGCGTCGAGCTGCAATTCCTCGGAGAATCGGCTGGCGATCATCAGTGTGAGTAGGGAGTCGATGCCAATATCCACGAGACAAGTGTCGTCTTTCAGGTCAGAGACGACTACTCCGCTTTCTTCAGCGATGATGCTTAGTGCCTTGGTCATCTGCGAAAGTTTCTCCAGGTCCTGAACTTGCTGAACAGGGGCCGGAGGAACGCTTCCCGTGAGAACGTTGGCTGCAACATGGACTTTGGCGTCTGCCGCTGGAGTGGCGGCAGGATTTGGTTGGGGACGCGCAGTAGCAGTCGAAGGTCGAACCACATTCGAAGCTTTAGCCGTGGCTTCTCTCGCCTTGTTCTGCTTCGCGATAGACTTCGGTGGCTTAGCGGCTTGCGAAAGGATAAACTTCAGGTATCTGCGTGGCACGCCTTGGATCTGCAAACGTGGTCAGCTTCAGGTCATGTCTGCAGAAGGCGCAGCATATGATACTTGTACGCCCTTGATCATCGCAACGGGAGTATCGCCGGTGAAGACCGAAACATCTCCTGACCACAACGCATCGACGCCTAAGGCTATGAGGTTAGCAGCGTGCCCGAAACAAGCCAAAGTTGCCTATGGTTGGCTTACCTGTGGGCGTCATTCGAACGTGAGTAGAGTACTGGCAATCATTGCGAATGTTCTCAAACAGATGGAACTCCTTCCATCCGTGATTGACAAAGACGTCCGTGGCCAGCTTGGTATTCTCGTTGACATTCATAGAGAAGCCCGCCGACTGCGTCAAACCATCAACAGCTGCGGGGTTGATGTAAAATTGACCTCCTTGAACCATTTGACCGAAGCTGACACGACAAGCGGATTCGTATTCTTGGTTGTCATAAAGCACGTCATCGACACAGTGGTAGTCCGGGTTGAACTCGGCGAGGGCAGACACGAGACGGTAAGCCATGTCGCCGGAGAATCGACACGTCTTGCCATCTGCCAGATGGTTGCGCATCCTTTCGAAATTACCCTTCACAGTCGGCAGGTTTCTTGCCAGCGCCTGGCGCTCCGTGTCATCGGTGAACAGAATCTGACAAGTTGCGAGGACGCCGACTTGCTCACCAAATTCCTGCGAGACAGAATTAGACTACTGACAAAAGTCACCCAAGTGGCATGCTTACATCATGGACAGAAAAGGTGAGTTCGGAAGCCTTAGCAGCCCAAACGAAATTCGCGGTACATCGCAACGTCTGTTTCCACTCTGCGGAGCCGATCAAAGCTCTCTTGATATCCATGTCATTGACCGTGATGTGTTGACGGGGAAAGTGGGACTTGAAACGTTTATGGACATGGCTACCGAGAGTGAATGCCATGTCTGCGTAGACGGCCTGGAGAGAGGGAACTTCTTAGCAGAGTCAGATCAATCTTGAATTGGTACTTACCGGGGTGCAAAGGCTGTACCCGTCGACCGTGTGGCCCTGGATGAAAGGCTTGATATCATCGTGTGCAGTGTCACACTCGACGACGATTTTACAGCCCTCGCTAGTCACTTCGTCCTGGAGCACTCTGTGGATCGAACTACTCTGGAGCGGCGGCGTCTGTGCCCATTTCTCGGTCGGTGGGTGCGTCGATGGGTTCGTCGAGAGAGCACGCTGAACAGGAGCCGTGGTCGGAGTGCCAATTGGGATATCTCCTTTCGTCAGTGTCCAATCATTCCGATACGCGATCCAGTACGGCTGAAGCTCCCATTGATAAGCGGGGAGCTCGAGGACAGTTCTTGCAGAAGGAATGTCTACGAAATATCCGTCCCAGTTGATAGGCAAGCCAGCCACATGAAGCGCAGAGAGTGACTGCGTCAGAACACTCCATGGATCCATCTTGTTGCGGAGGGTCGGCAAAACCTTGATGGAGTCTCCCAATGTGGATTTTATCATGCCAGAGACGACGGGATGTGGGCCAAACTCGATGCCATAGGATGCTTTGGTGAGCACGCCTGAATCGAATGCAGCTTGCAGGCATGTCATCATGCGCACTGGTTCCCTGGCGTGGCGTACCAGATACTCGGCGTTGAAGACGCCCTCGTCCGTAACAGTGGATCCGTGTAGTGGTGACAGCACCGTGATGGTGGGCTTGCGGAATACAACTCCGTTGGCGGCGTCCCGGAAGGCACTACAGATAGGTGTGATCTGGGAGGAGTGGAAAGCATACGGAACGCGGAGCAAGGTATTGCGAATGCCGGCCGAGGTCAACTTCTGCTTCCATTGCAGCACGTGTGCAACAGTGCCTGCGAGAACAGTCTCCTGGGGTGCGTTGATGCATGCCGTCTCGAATGGCGTTCCTGCCAGCGTCTTCTCTATGTCAAGGACAGATGCAGCAACAGCAAGCATTGCATGTGAGCCTGGCTCACACACATCTTGGAGAAGCTGCGCTCGACGCCCGACCAAGAAAATAGTGTCGGAATCCGAAAGAACTCCGGCGATATTCAGTGCCGCATACTCACCCAAGCTGTGCCCAACCACGGCTGTGGGTGTAATTCCCCATGAGATCCAGATACGAGCAAGAGCAATCTGCATGCATGTATTGGCAAGCTGAACTACGACAGGAGGATAGGCGGCCAAGTCGTCTCCTCGGCTGGCACGGAGAAGTGGAACAAATGCTGGGAAGCCCAGGCGTTGTGAGAGTTCGTCAAAGTGAAGGATCTGATCACGGAAAACCCCGAGAGTCTCGAGAAGCTCTTTGCCCATGCCAGGATATTGCGAGCCTTGTCCTGTGAAGGCAAAAACCATTTGCCTTGGAGGACGAATGCGCTCACTGCCGAGCTCGGAGCTGGCAAGGGCTAGAGACAGCTGGTCTTTAAGCTGATTGGTATCGTTCGCCAGCACGGAAAAGCGATAGTGGTGATGCATGCGGCGGGCCGTCGTGGTGTAAGAGATGGCGGGAAGTGGGGCATCTGTGGCCGCGATGTGGGCCCAAAGCGCTTGGACATTGGCTCGGAGTGACTTGGTGCAGCGTGCTGAGACGACAATAGGATATGACTTCCTCACGCCGTCGAGACCGGGCTTCAGGAAGGGTCTGGCAGGAGGCTCTTCCACCAGAAGAGAAGTGTTGCCCCCCGCAGCACTGAAGTTATTGATTAACGCCCTTCGAGGAAGCCCTCTGGATCGTGGCCATGGGTTCGACTCAAGGTCGATGTGGACGTTGCGGGCAGCAAGATCGGTAGGAAACTTTGGATCTACGTTGTGTCAATCACAGCGACCAGGCACAACGCATTGGGAGATATGGAGTGGTGAAGGGGGACATACTGATACGGGTTTTGATACCACAGTGTGGCGGAATCGCCCCCTTACGCATCATCATCATCACCTTGATCAATGCACTCACACCCGAGACGGATTCACCGTGCCTGTAAAAAAAGCTTGTCAGCTGCGGCAGAGACTAAGCATGCGGGCGGAAGTTCATACCCAATATTCGCTTTGAGCGCACCGAGATGTAGTGGCTGATCGGCAGCTCGACTGTGAGGTTTGTCGCTGGGAGCAAAGGTGTCGCATACAGAGTTGATCTCACGCGTGTCCCCGGCCTGCGTTCCAGTACCATGCATCTCAATGTAGCTTACATCGTAGGGATGGACGCCCGAACTGCTGAGGATGCGCTCAAAGATGTCTTTCTGCGCGCCGACATGTGGTCGAGTGATAGATTCTGCTTCGGCAGAGTGATTGGTAAAAGCGCTGCCAATGATGCCAAATATGGGGTCTGCATCTTCAATAGCGTCCTCGAGACGCTTCAAGATAACGGTCGCAACACCTAAGGAATGATGAGGAAATGTCAGCAAAACATGTCTCAATCATGGTCAGAGCAAAGCTGCTGAGCGAGGAGCAACTTATGGAGTCAGACTCACCTTCGCCGCGGCAATAGCCATCGGCAGTCTCGTCGAATGTCTTGCAGTTGCCAGTGTGAGACAAAAAGTGGCCTTTGTCAAGACCCGTGGTCATGTCGGGGTTGGTCAGTCTAGACGTCGCAAATCATCACGTCAACATGGGTCGTAGATGATCATGATCGCGTACATGGTACTCACACGTTTGTGCCGCCAGCAATGGCCATGTCAATATCGCGCTGCCAAAGCGAATTGCAAGCGATATGAATTGCTGATAGGCTTGATGAACAGGCCGTGTCAACCGCATAGCTCGGACCAGAGAACTTGAAGAAGTAGTTGATACTGTAGAGAAGTTAGCATGTGGGGCAAAGGGTAGCGCTGTCGCATAGCTTGCAAAAGTCTTACCGTCCTGGAACAAAGGCGCGATTTGCTCCTGGTATGTAGTAGGTGTCGATATCTTGGCCACTGTTAGATTCACACCAATCATTGCTGGTGATGCCGTAGAACACGCCCACGCGATCCTCTCGCGTGGATGGAGTTCTGCCAGGCACGACGCCTGCTTGTTCGATGGCCTCGTACGCGGTCATGAGCGCCAGTCGCTGCGCCGGGTCAATTTGCGGAGCTTCCCGAGGCGAGCTAGGAACGATGTAATTAGCAGGAGAATGTCATACGGCCGCCATATTGTTGCTTACATGGCAAAGAAACCAGCATCAAACATCTCCGGATCGTCGAGCCAGCAGCCCCACTTCACTTTGTTGGTGTTCTTGAGTTTGCCCGTGGGATCAACGTGCGTCTTGACGTTCCATCTCAACGGAGGTACCTCGGCGCACATATCCACTTTGTCTTGCAGCAGGTTCCAGAGGGCGTCCGGACTGGATGCTCCAGGAAATCGTCCCGACATTCCAATGACGGCGATCTTCGAGCGGCCTTTGGGCCCGACGGGAGGCCTGATCTCCCGCGGCAGGGACAATTCGGTGACGATAATCCTGCTCTCCCGCGGCACAGACTCGAGATGATGCTTCACGGTAGGGCCACACTCAGTGCCCAGGGAAACAATCATGATCTCCCCTGTAGACTGCGAGGTGGCACCTCGGCATAGAGAATCGAGTGTCTTGTCAAAAAGCACAGTTCGAGTCAGCACATCATTGACAGCACTTTCCATCAGCGCATGCGAGTCTGCCACCCATAGAGAACGTCCGGTCCCACTGGACAAGACGGGGATGCCATCGGCAGCAGTGGTCGGAGCCCACGATTGGGCGTGACGTAAGATGGCGTCGACATCGGCGGCTGCAAACAGATGAGGCGCGTGGTAGGGGCTGCGGACGGGAAGCTTGGAGGTCCAGTAGTTGGAAAAGGCAGTCTCGTTAGTGAGCAGATTGAGGACCTCGGGAGGAGCACTGATGCTCAGGCTCGAGGCGGCCACGGAGCTAATGTAGGCTCGAGACGAAACGGTGATTTGCTATATGTCATGTTTAATACCATTCACGGGCAGGGGCCATGAAGGAGGGACATACCTTGCGTTCGTGGAAGCGTTGCAGCAGGGGCTCGATCTCGTCCTGGCTGGCGCCGCGCACAATCATCGACCATGGCGAGGCGGAGTGTGGACCGACGATAGAGCGAGCAACTTGCGTGGCACGCAGGCCGGTGTGTAGGGCCACCACCGCAGCGTACACA
>ANSM01005270.1:0-17065 GCA_000347735.1 Cercospora canescens BHU | reverse complement strand
GACTTCCTACTATAACTTAAGCCTGCCTATAAGGCTATATTTACTCTAAATATAATTAGAGGTGCCTTTAGAGGCTTAGGCTTGCTACTACTAGATCTATAGGCTATGTTATCTAAGCTAATACTACGTTATAAAATACTAACTCTACTACTACCTTGTTTATTAGATATATAGAATACCCCTTAGAATCTAAGGCAGATTAAGAGGCAAACTAGTAAGATTAAGGCTAGGGTTGCTAATTATTAGAATAGCTTACTAACCTTAATTCTTAACGTAGTAGACACGTTATTAAGAGGGTTTAAAAGGATACGAGCTAAAATAATATTACTAGAGGCTTAATATAATAACCTAACGACTATAATTTAAGAATTATAGTCTTATAGGGCACTAAGGAAGAAGATTAAGCTTACTCTTAGTATTAATACTAATAAATTAGCTGCTAGAGACACAGCTTAATTATAGGCTTAATTAGTAATACAGATAGTTAATTAGATTACGAAACAGCTAAGAGCTAAACTAACCTGCAGCAAGTGTAGAATTCAGGGCTATAACTTAAGAGGTTGTCTATTAGATAGAGTAACTTCTAAGTAGTCTATTAATCTATTATTATGATAATTAGAGCTAAGATAGCCTAGTAATTGATTTACTGTGTTGATGACTCCATTATTCTAATACACATGCCTATCTGATACTCATGCTTATCAAACACGTTAGTCTGTGCACGTTAGAAGGTTATGCTATCGGGGTGAGCGGATTGGAAGCCAAGCGCCGTTGATGCCTGAGGATTCCAACATCGGCGGAGCTTGTTCGACGCGAGGACCGCGATTTTCTGAAGCTCGAAGAAACATATCGCCGCGACTGCTCAGCCTACTCCTTCATCACAATACCCACGACGCCTGCGATACGGACCGAACCAGATTGATACCAGGAGCACATATCGAGTGAATCATCCAAAATGTCCTTCGGCGGGCAGACGCCGACCATCATCGTCCTCAAAGAGGGTATGTCACAGGCAGAAATCGCAGAGAGCATGCCGGAATGACTGACCTCCTCTAGGAACGGACCAGTCCCAAGGACGAGGACAGATCATTTCCAACATCAACGCGTGTCTGGCGGTGCAGTCGACCATCAAGAGTACACTAGGTCCCTATGGCGGTGATCTGCTGTTGGTCGATGAGAATGGCAAGCAGACAATCACCAACGATGGCGCGACAGTCATGAAACTCCTGGATATCGTCCACCCCGCTGCACGAGTGCTCACCGACATTGCGCGATCTCAGGATGCCGAGGTGGGAGACGGGACCACTTCAGTCGTGGTTTTGGCTGGTGAGATTTTGAAAGAGATCAAGGAGCACGTGGAGCAGGGCGTCAGCAGTCAGGTCATTATCAAAGGTCTGCGTCGAGCGGGAACCATGGCGGTGAACAAGGTCAAGGAGATCGCAGTGAGCACAACAGAAGGTAACCAGAGGGAAACATTGCGAAAACTGGCGAGGACGGCAATGAGCAGTAAGCTCATCTACCGCAACGAGCAATTTTTCACCCAAAGTGAGTTTGCATTGGAAGAATTGTTTGTGTGGAAATTCTGATGTTGTGCCAGTGGTCGTGGATGCCGTGTTATCCCTGGATCAGGACGATCTGAACGAAAAGCTCATTGGCGTGAAGAAGATCACAGGTGGTGCACTCCAGGACTCACTGTTCGTGAACGGAGTTGCTTTCAAGAAGACTTTCTCATATGCTGGGTTCGAGCAACAACCCAAGTCATTCAAGAACCCGAAGATCGTTTGCCTCAACGTCGAGCTGGAATTGAAGAGTGAAAAGGACAATGCCGAAGTCCGTGTAGAGCAGGTTTCAGAATATCAAGCGATTGTGGATGCAGAGTGGAAAATTATCTACGACAAGATGGAGGCGCTTTACAACACAGGCGCCAAGGTTGTTCTCTCAAAACTCCCCATCGGAGATCTGGCAACACAATACTTCGCTGATCGGGACGTCTTCTGCGCTGGCCGTGTATCGTCCGATGATCTGGAGCGCGTTTGTCAAGCGACCGGCGCTTCAGTACAATCAACATGTTCAGACATTCAGCCACACCACCTGGGGACTTGCGAAACATTCGAAGAACGACAAATCGGAGGCGAACGTTACAACTTCTTCGAGGGCTGCCCAGGCGCAAAGACTTGCACGCTGGTGCTCCGGGGAGGTGCCGAACAATTCATTGCAGAAGTCGAGCGCAGCTTGCACGACGCTATCATGATTGTCAAGCGCGCAATCAAGAACCAGACGATCGTGGCCGGCGGCGGTGCTTGTGAAATGGAAATTTCAGCATACCTACACAGCTTTGCGGACAAGAACGTGCCACACAAGCAGCAAAGCATTATCAAATCGTTCGCCAAAGCACTCGAGGTCATTCCTCGACAACTTTGCGATAATGCCGGTTTCGATGCCACAGATATCCTCAACCGACTACGTGTCGAGCACAGGAAAGGAAACACATGGGCAGGCGTTGATTTCGACCATGAAGGCATCCGCGATAATTTGGAAGCATTCGTGTGGGAACCTGCGTTGGTGAAGATCAATGCCATTCAAGCTGCCATCGAAGCTAGCTGCTTGATCCTGAGTGTGGACGAGACAATCAAGAACCAGGAATCACAGCAACCGCAGGCTCCTACAAGAGGGCTGCCGCCCGGTGCTGCGCAGAGGGCGATGAGAGGAAGAGGACGTGGCATGCCTAGACGGTAGAAAATCGTCGAAGGGGCATGTGTTGATGTGCCACGCGATAGTGAACATGACGTCGACATGGATTGTATGTGTGAACGCATTGCGCAATGCAGAGAAGAGCTGTAGATGATGGGCATGCGATGCAGAATCGTGCTCGGGCTCGCAGAATCCACTCGGAATTGGCTACGTGCCGTCTTTGCCACGCTGATATGAAAGTCGCTGCATGAGTTGCGGCGAGGGGTGCGTCTGCGGGAGTGTAGAGGTATATAGCCACTCATGACCGCGCGTATGCTCGTCATCATAGATAGGCACGTGGATCTCCCGCAAATTCTCCAGGAAGAACTATGAGATCGTGACTTGGAACCGCGAGAGCCGTACTATCAGAAAGTGTCATTGCAAGACAGATATCCGTGGCGCACACGTTCGTAAAACATACCATTAATCTCATTTCATTCATGTCTTCATTCTACTTGCATCTCTATCACTACCTCTAATAAGCATACCTCAACACCCTCTCGTCCCCGTGCATTCTAATCTTCCGATTCATTCTCCTCAGCCAGAACCTCATCACCCACGCGCAGCCCACACAGACGATACTGAACCCTGCACTCGAAATCATCGCAGGCCGGAAAGTCGGAGCGTCGCTCGCCGGCCACAAATACGGTGTCCAGACAAATGCGATGTTGGAAATCGTCGAGACGAGAGCCAATGCGGACGCTTTCTTCTCGACCGTTTGGCCGCAAGTTGAGGCGGTCCAGGCGTAGATGATGCTGTTGGCGCAGTAGGTGCCGATGCAGAAGAGAACTAGGGGAATAAAGACATGAAATCAGTGGCATGTCATCATTGAATAGAGATTGCCGGGGCAGAAACGCTTACTCATGGAGAAATATCGCGCTGCGGTGTTGAGTGTGACGGTTCCAATGACGAAGCCTACGACTGCAATGGCTTTTGCGATGGTCAGATGCCAGGTACGCTCGTTAAAGCGACCTGAGCTGGCAGCCCAGAAGATGGAGATGACACCGGCGAGAAAGTATGGCGGTGTGACCAGTGCGCTGAGTAGATGATTAGTGCACATTTTCTCACGTTTAGTACACTCTGCCTATGGCACACACAAACTCACAGTGTAACCTTCTGATCCTCAAAACCCAAAGTTTCGACGACAGTAGGTAAGAAGTTCTTGAAACCGTTCGCGGCAAGATGCATATGTTGCATGAAAACGAACAACCAGACGCGGGGGTCTTTCATGGCGACAAGTAGGCCTTGAATGCTTCCGTTCGATGAAGAAGCGTGTACGGTATCGCGGGTTACACGGCTGTGGGCTAGTTGCTTTTCCTCTTCAGTGAGCCACCAGGTATCGAGCGGCTGGTTGGGGAGAACGAAAGCGGAAGCGACTGCAATGACAAACGTCAGGGCGCCTTGAATGCTGTAAGAGATGTCAGCCGTGCTCCAAAGGGTGAACTTCATGTGCTTACATGAATAGCCATTGCCAACCAGAGACTCCCGCCATCCCGTGCATGTCGAAGACACCGATAGCGATCAGGCCGGCAGAGCACATGGCGAACATGTTGGCGTAATAGAGGATGGAAATCCTCGTTGCGATCTCTTTTCTCGTGTAAAAGATACCGAGCAACCAAATCGCTCCTGGGTAAAATGGTGCCTCAACCTGTTTGGCTGTTGTCAGTGAACGTCGTAGTTCCATTGGGCACCTATGCAGCTTACGATTCCAAGAAGGAAGCGTGTGACCAGACTGTATCCATATCAGTTTAACGTTTCACGCTTGTTGCCACCCAAGCTGTCCCGACATACAGTGAGGTATAGCTATTTGCCAACGCAGTAAGAGCGCTTACAATGGCCCACAAAGCCATCGCACCAGCCATGTACCATGAAGGACGAACTCTCGTGATCAGCATGTTACTGGGCACTTGTGCGACAATGTAGCCCACAAACAAAATGCTGACACATGTTAGGTACTGCGTGCTGGTGATGTTGGTATCCTCTTCCAACGTGTTGAGTTTCGCTAATGTGATGGCATTGCGATCGAGGTAGTTCAGCCAGTACATGATCCAAATCATGGGCATTATCCAAAGATCCAGCTTCCTAACGAGTTTGATTTCTTTTGGGTCGGTCTTTGCCGCTGCACCGCTGTAGTCAACTTTTGCGACTGAGTGAAGCTTCTCGCCTGTCTCTGGGTCTTGAACGTACTCGGTCATCACGACCTCGTCGCTTTTGGACTTCTCCATGGTAGGCACAACAGTCGTTGAGATTTGAATAGGAGGACAGAGAGGCTTTGTGAAACGTAATGAAGAGATGTTCTTTCATTCCACCTTTTATACTTGTTAGCTACGCAGCAATTGACGATCTTGACGAACTGATGCATGCGGCATTTCAACTCAGGCGCCATCTGCTGCGCTCGCATGGCAAAGTTGCCACACGGGAAGCAACCCCGCGTGTACCAAGGCTTTTAAGTAGAAGCTGCAGACCAAGCATGTTCTCGCCAGGAGTATTGGCGTGGCTTTTCTCCACGTTTACCCCAGGACAGGCTGGGGATACCAAGATGCCAATGCTCTAAGTCGACCTATGACAGTGGCGATTTTGTTCGTTCTGCAGATCGCTTGCCCGTTTGCTGCAGGTCAGTCGAGTGTCGGATCCGTTCACTTTGCGGATAAACTGCCTTGTAAAATAAAGGCCGATGAAGAAGTATAGACGATTTGGTGCATGGTTTGCAGCGGCTCTTTGTAGCACGATAAACCCGACTTGCTACGGGTAGAGATATCTCAGGTCTAACTCTTGTTATTCGTGTTCTTCATCGAGAGAGAAGTCAAGAAGATTGAAAACTTAAAATACGCTCAATGTGCTGGGAGCGATTCTGGTGTCGACATTTGGTTCTCCAGGTTGTGAACAGTTACGGGTGGTTCAGCTGATGGCCTCAAAATCGTCTCACGCACAATCGTAGCGGTGTCACCAACGTGGCATCGCGCGTTATCTGCATAGTTGGCCCCACAGCCTGGCTCGCCGCCATCCTCAATCTGTGACCAAATAGGAGCCATTTCTGCTTGGATGGCCACCACGGAGGCTGCCCCGGCTTTTCGGACTTGATCACCCGCTCCACAGTCTCTACTCCTGGTGAGGGGAAGTGGAGCCCAGCAGATAAGAAGCGCATATGGAGCAGTATAAGAGGTGTGACACACACGGTCTTTGCACTCCGCCTAGGAGATAGAACCGATCTGGTACTGTAACAAGGCTTGCCAGCGCATTGAAATGACTCCCGGAGAGGGGATCGTCTGCTGCCAGGAATTTCGAGATTTATTGCAACGGCTTGTTGCTAGTGGGACAAGGGCCAAAGCGTATTGCAGATGGCGAAGAGGCCGTGAGCACACAACTATGCCCGCGTCCAGATCCGGATCACTGAGCGCATGAATGCACTGCAATACAGTCCAGCCACAGTACTGCCATCAGCGGGGGCAAATAAGGGCGTCCATTGGCAAGTAGCTTCGCGTGACTCTTTCCAGACACAGAGAACAGGCTCGATCATGCGCTCATAATCGGCACCGATGGCACCACGGTAGCCCGCGAAGTGGGACATCTCGTTGCGTGCGTAGGGATTTGCTGGAAATCACCTGAATGAGAGCATAGTTGTCGAAAGCAGCAGTGCGTTTGCTGCTGTTGGGCTCGTGCTTATTGTTTGAAGAGTCTGCAACGTGATAGGCAAGGCGACACGACAGTGGGAGACCAAAGCCATCCAAGCCGGTTTGGTAGGCTCAAGGTGTCGTCGCGGTCAATCCGGCGACTGCAAAGAGGAATTTGTCTAGCCTGACACATCGCGATTACCGTCATCTGGGTCTCCGACGGCTTATATGCGCCAGTTCCTGTGAATTGCAATGTTGAGTCAGGTGCGCAGAGCAGAACTTAGTTGACGCCCGGCAGTCTCGTGCTTGGGACTACGCCTGAGGCATTACAAACGGGAAATTTGGAGGCCAGCCCTCAATAAGGTGCTGATCGCGAGTCCTCACTTCAAGATTGCCCATCCTTCGCGCCATCACGCAGTAATATCCATTCGTTTCTCCCCATCGACAACGGTTTCGTCAACACCTGGTTTATGCATGAAGCGACTTTCTCCGCCCTGGAGCCACCACGTCGACAGCGCAAGAGCCATGGCCGAGAAAGTGCCACATGCTGCCTCGGGATTGATGCGATGCCCTCAAAGTTGGTCAATGCGTTCTTAACGGTCGGCATTAGCCAGGCATGCATTGATGTAGAGTCCAGTAGGATCGCAGTGCGCTGCTCAGCATTTCGGGGAATCATTGGCACCGCATTGTAAGCCATTATAACTTTTGAGGATGTGAAGTAAGCAGCCAATCAAAGCACGCTATCCGATGTTCAGACATCGTCACTCTCGATAGCTCAGCTGGAAGAGCGCAAGACTGTAATGGAGAAACCCGTCATCTTGAGGCCCGCGGTTCGATCCCGCGTCGGGAGACATCCTTTTGTTCTTTTGCTGGGCGACCAACTGCCCATACCAGTTGCTTGATGCCCAGGCGTATGGCTTTGGGCGATTTCAGGATGTTCTCCCAGAATCCCACATCAACTGTCAGTCTTCCCACAAAAGCAGCACATTTTGGCTATGCTTGATCACTCGCCGCGTTGGCCTT
Organism: Cercospora canescens BHU; assembly: GCA_000347735.1. NCBI lineage: Eukaryota > Fungi > Ascomycota > Dothideomycetes > Mycosphaerellales > Mycosphaerellaceae > Cercospora > Cercospora canescens. The sequence continues at coordinate 9,701 of ANSM01005270.1, read as the reverse complement.
CCCTCCAGGCTCTCGATGTTCATGCCTACTGTCAAATCGAGTCGTGTTTGGTGTTTTTGGTCATCTCATCGTTGTGCTATTCTTGGCTGAAGGATTCAGTCGCCACTGCCCGCCATCCAAACTTGGCGGACGCGCTCTTGTTCACGTATTCGGCGTGAAAAGCACGACCAAGAATGGTCCTCGCGGACTGAAATGCAGCTGAAGCGACTTTTCATCGCATTGCCAACACTGGTTTCCGCCAAGGTACATCTATTGACCGCCGATACCTTCACTCCATTCATTGAGCGACACGATACCGTGCTCGTGAATTGTACGTGAATTGTGTGAACACAAGAGAGGGCTGTACTGATTGGCAATAGTCGGCTCACCATGGTGCGGACATTGCAAGCTCCTCGAGCCGGATTATGAGGTCGCTGCCGCGTTCCTCGCAGATCATAACGTGATACTGGCCAAAGTCGACTGCACAGACATCCTCCTTCTTGGTGGAGAAGATCTGTGCCATGAAATTGAGGCGTATCCAACTCTGCGGGTCTATCATGGCAGCACGCAGTCATTCAAGCGGTATGGAGGGCGAAGAAAATCATCTGATGAGTACGACAGCATGATGCTGGCTGCGACTATTAAGTTACTGATTTTCACAAAGCATCATCTCTGCAATGACCAACGGCACCCTTCCGACCTCGTCCACCCAAGTCTCCACGAGCACCGAAACGTATCAACATACGCCAGCAACCTATTCTGCGCCTTCGAGCCCTTCACCGGACCCTACGTCTGCCAATGCCATTTTCATCACGGAAGCCTCCCTGTCTGCGCTTGTAAAACTGGCAGTCCCCGGCCTTCCCATGCCTCCTTCGTCGCCCACGGGCGAAGAATATTCAAGCTCCCTTCTTCTCAACTTCTCTGTCTCGGACGATGGTAGATATCTCCTTCTGAACGGCGAGTCGCCAGCCATTCGAGTGCCAGATCCATCTCGTCCTCGCCTCATCACCGCTGTCCAAGTCCCTCTGACTGCCAACGTCACCGAGCAAAAGGACGCTTCCCCAACGCACTATGTCGAGCTCGACTACGAACTCTGGGCGAGATACCGCGACGATCCGAACATCGTGTACTACAATTACAATCCCAAGATCTACCTGAACATCATCGGCGCCAGGGTCTTCAAGGCGAACAACTCTTTCTATGACATCCTTCTCGATTCTCCATACCAGAAAGTTGTGGATTTAGAGCTTCGCGACACCCAAGCAAGACCGTCCAATAGTCCGATTATATCTTACAGGATTACAGATGTCAAATTGCTGAATCGCGCCACGGACTATCGCCCTCCACATCCTAACGACAAGTCTTGCAGTTGCTGGTCATGGCGATGCGCAGACTTTGGAGATCCCCCTTGGTATCGGTATTTCTGGCGTCGGAACTTCGACGAGTTTGGACGAATTGGAAGTACACGGCGGAATGTGCTTATGCGTTGGGAGAGGGTGAAGAGCATCGCGTGGAATATTCCTTGGCCAATCCAAGCGGTCTTCATTTTTCTCGTCGTGTATAAAATTCACTCAATCTGGAAGAGCAAAGGGAAGCGGCAATCTTTACTACCACTATGGCAGACGAGAGATCAGTCCAATAAAGACTTCGTGAAGAAGTGAGCTTTGTTGGAAACGGGCGACGTTTCAGAAGAAGCGCACTTGCCATAAAAGCTGGTCGAAAATGTGCGCTGGCGTGCCACTGGAAGACCAGACTGTCTTTGCCTTCGCACTACTGTGCTTCAACGTTGTCCGCCAGCACTTGCAGGCGTGAGAACGTGAGGAAGGCCGCGCCTTTCAGCATTTGAAATGGAATGAAATATTTGGAACTTGAACTGTCATAAAAACTCGTCATCTACAGAGCCAACTTCTAGAGCGAAAGATTTGCACAACTAAAAGCTGGACTTGTCCCTCCCGTATAATCAGCAATGATCGCCTTGACCGCAGCATAAAGCCCAGGACCGAGTAAGAACAAGCCGCAGAACATGACGAAGATGTGCACGACGGTCATGACCGACCGAGTAGTACTGCCAAACAGCCTGCCCTTGTATAGCTGCCAGTACGCAACAGCAAAGAAGATGAAGCCAAAGAAGGAATCGAACGCCGCGCCAAGCAGGGACAAAAAGTCACCCATGGAAGGAATGACTTCTGCGAAGACGAAAGCCACGACCCAGATCGCAACCATGATACCGATCCACGCTCCCCAGCCGATGATGGTGTTGCTGTGTGCATGACGGGACTTGCCCATGATGCGACTGAACAAAAATTTTGAGCTCACATTAGCGTAAATGACGCCAATGATGAGGGTCGGGACGATGACGAAGGCAAAAGAGCCTTTCTTGTACACGTCCGTGCCCAGGGACCCGAAAGCTGGCGCGGTGGAGTACTGTCCGAGGTAGTGGAAGCCTATGGCCGGTGGAACAATGAAGAGGATGGCAGAGATAGCAGCAAGGACAGTCAAAGCCTTGGGAAAGTCCTGTGGCTTTTCCATTTCCGCGATGAAGGTGGGGAAGAGAATCTGCGGCACCCAGAGGAACGTGATGTTGAGTCTGCAGAAGAAATCAAGTCAGCGAAACATCTCTCTAGTACGTTTGACGCAAAGATGTACTCACACAGCATTCATACAATCCACCCAGGTCGTTCCCTCCCTCGGGAACGCGTAAGTCCTCACCGCTCCCAACTCCGGATATGTGCCACCGTATCCTGCCCCCGGATGGTCCTCGATCCCCGCAAAGACCAAGAACAACAGAATCGCAATGCCCATCGCCGCAGCCGAGAACATTGACATGAAGCTCACATGCTTCAACGTCCTCGGCAACGACAACACAACCCCCATAATCATCGCAATGACGCTGAACAACACAGTACACAGCGAATGATCCGACAAAGTATTCAGCACCTTCGCTCCGGTCAAGACATGGAATCCAATGAGTAGGATGTTATTGGCCAACAACATGAACGCCGTGAATGCATATGCCACCTTTGACTTCCCAAAAGCGTAGTATCCGAAATCGCAAATGTCGCGAATCTGCGGGTTCTTCATGATGAAGTTATGCATCGTGAGGGAGGTGATGTAGAACAAGATGCCGGAAATGAACATGGTGAGGAGGCCGGGAACCCAGCCGAGTACGGAGAGGGACCAGGTTTGCGCCATGATGGCGAGGCAGACTTGGTCGCCTGCGAGGAGCCACGAGGCTTTTTGCCAGGACATGGTGCGGAGTTTGATGGCGTGTGAATGGTCTTCGTCGATGAGGGCGGTGATGAGGGCTTTGTTGATGGAGGAACTGCTGCTGCCATCGTCGTCGCTGGTGGGGGTCTCGTCGCCGTGCTTGTGAGCTTGAGTGACGATAGGCTGGGGCTTTTCATCGGCTTCGACCTCGTGGTGCCGGGTTGGAGATGCCATGTTTGCTGGAATTGTGTGAGGTGAACAGAACAGTGGGACGGTAACGGAGGTCAAAATCCCTCTCTAAGACACTCGAGGAAGTATCGACTAGTGTCAAAGAGTATATATACCGACGCGAACGGCTCTCACCAAAACTGTAATCCTCTAGTCCACTCACATGGCTCGCAGGATAAGGCGTGATCATCCAGACCTGGTCGACGGGCGTGTTAGCGTTCCCTTGCACGATCGGAGCCGCCGTCGTGATAGAGCATCGTCCAGCCTTGCCGCAATCTTCAGCCAGTCTGCGAGGAGGGAAATACACACGACATGCATGGACGCCGGGTCCCACGTGGAAAGGAACCAATTGTGTGATCGAGTCTAGGCTGATCTTGGGTAAGCGCGGAAAGCTTGGGGAAGCTTTTCGACGCCTGCGAGCTCGGCTCCGGGGCTTGATTCAGAAACATGCGCCATGTTCTGTGCGCCTGCGCTTGTGGGACTGGTGTGGACGCAGGGGCGGCAGCTCTCTGAAAAGCACCACGATGTGCATCTCTATAGTCGTATCATTGCACAGAAAGCCTCTTCCTTTTGCATGGACGCATTCCCACCACCCGCCCTATTCACCCGCCGTGCCCTCCCTGTTCCAGACCTTTCCAACAACGCTCAACAAATCGTTCATCTGGAAAGGCTTCGTGACAACGGCATCCATGCCCGCATCGAGCGCGTCGGTTTGCTGCTCGCCTCTCGCATTTGCTGTGATCGCCACAATCGGCACGTGCCGGACGATCTCGCCGCGCAACTCCATGTTCCGGATGTGCCTGGTACAGTCCAGCCCTCCCATCACAGGCATTTCGATATCCATCAGCACGACATCCAAAGCGACGCCGTCGTTGCGACAGTAGTTGGAACGACGAATGTGGTCAAGAGCTTCCCCGCCATGGTTTGAGACATGAACATGATAGCCTGCCTTCCGTAATTGGCGGTCCATGACTTTTTGGTTGACGAGCTGTATTGAAAAGAACTAGATGTCAGTGCTGACAGGAGCGGTGGACAAGAATGATCGAACTTACATTGTCTTCAACGAGAAGGATGTGCGTTGGATGTTCAGCATGAGTTTGCTGGACATGACTTCTACGTCGAACTGGCTGGCCGATCTGTTGTTGATCCCCTTTCCCTTGACCTGCTTCTCTGAGCGAAGACTTCGGTGCATTACACTTTCGCCCCTTGATGTAGAATTCAAACGTAGAGCCTAGTCCATGCTGCGAATGAACTCCAATCTGGCCGCCTTGGAGTCGCGCCAGCTCCCGTGAGATGAAGAGACCAAGCCCCGAACCGCCATATTCTATGTGCGTCTTGTGCGATGATTGTTGGAAACGTAAGAAAATGCGTTCCAGCTCGTCCGGCTTCATGCCGCAGCCCGTGTCCGAGACAGCGATCAGAAGGTAGACGCTATCGTCCTCTTGATCCCGTTCCTCGTCTCCGGGAGGCGCATTCGGCTGATTCAGATACTGAATGCCAGCCACGGAACTTTTGGGCCGGGAATCGCTCGCCGAGAGGGTCACAGTGATGATTCGTGTTGGCTCGTTCTTGGTAAATCGAATCGCATTCGTAATGAGGTTGATCAAAATCTGCAGCAGTCTGCTAGGATCTAGCATAACCCATTCAATGCCCAGGTTCTTGTAGCTCGTGTCGATAACATATCTCAATTGCGTGTCTGCGACCTGCACTTCCGCTTCGAAGAGTCGGAGTGACTGCGAAATCAGGTCTATCGGATTTGTCTCGCATGGTGTGATGACAAGCAAATTTGAATCCAGTTTGCTCAAGGTCAGGATGTCATCGATTATTCGTTTCTGATGTTGTATGCACGTTGTGATTATTTCTGTGTTCTCAATCTGGGTCTGTATTGTTTCCTTGTCTATCGTGATAGTTTCTGTCGTATCTTCCAGTGTCGTATCTCTGAGTAAATCCTCCAGGGTCGTTTGAATAGAGCTTGCACAAAGGCTGGTTGCAGAAAGAGGGTTGCGAATTTCGTGACCAACGAAGTCCTGATGAGAGATGGAGTCAGCCTGCACGTACTTCCAGGCACACAGCGAACTTGACACGCAATCACACGCCGGGCGGCACCAAATGTGCTCGATACACTCCGGATATACTTGACTGCACACTCATTCAAGCGCAGCGTTGAACCCGCAGAAGGACTCACCATAAAATGCTCTTGCTGCCTCTTGAGCTCGATCGCCTCACCCAAGCGTTTCGCGAGGAACGTCTCCAATAGCTTCTGCCTTGAGATGTCAATCAGCGTACCCTGTATACGCTGGACAGTCCCATCGTCAGACTTGACACAGAAAGCAGCAGAAAGGAACCACGTTTCTCCCTCTGTGGTCTCCCCACTCAAGGCGTCCCCAGCGATGAACTTCCGATTGAGCCTCACTTCGAAGCGCACTGACTCGCCCGCCATCAGCTGACTGATCTTTTGTTCGTGCATTGCCTTGTCGTCGTCGTGTATCATGGCGTTCCAGAAATAAGGATACAGATGTTCGGGACGGATGCCGAGCAACTCGAAATAAGCGTCGTTGGCGTATACTATCTCACCCAGAGGACTCAGCTCATACATGGCCATGGGCATGTGAGCAGCGATGGATCGGAACCGTCGTTCATTATCCCGAGCTTGCTGCTCAGTCAGGGCCAGCTTTTCCGACAAGAGGATCCGGTCCAATGCTGCCAGCTCTGCTTGCATATTCGCTTTCTTGGCATCTTCCTCCCCCTGCCGAACGGCTGATAGCGTGCTCACAAGCTGGCGTGCGAGCAGTCGGATGAATTGCTTGTAAGTGAGGTCATAATGCCGTCGACTGCTGATTCCGAGGACAAGAAAGCCAACCCCGTCACCATCCTGAGCCCTACCGAGTGGGATGAGCACCGCCGAGGTACATTGATCGCCATAGGCACGACTCCTAGCAGCCGGATACATATGCGAGTCTGGCAGAATAGTTACGACTTGGGGTTGACCTGTCAAGACCGCATCCTTGAAAGTAGGAGTGATATGCTGTACCGCCCAGTCGGTGTTGATCTGGCTTGGGAAGACCTCGTTGATAGAAGAAATACCGAGTGTGCCCTCCAAAGTCCACTGGCGGGATGGAAACAGCGAGCTCGGCTCCAAGAGTCCACTCGAGCTGGATACTGACGCTGCGCGCGAGGCCGATGGTTGGTTTCGAGGCAGAGCTGCGTAAAGTGCAACGAAGGGAGCTTCCTCCCGATTTACCTCCAAACCGTCGATTATCGAGGGCCAGAATTCGTGAAGGCCCTTTGCGTCAGCGGTCTGCCTCTCCAGCTTAAGCAGCGTGGCCACTTGCCGCTCTTCATGGACGCGGTCAGTCAAATCAAGCACGTTGTCGTAATAGCCCTGAACTCCCGTACCGCCAATGATGGGCAAGATGGACCAGGAGCCGTACATTTCTTCCGCAAAACCGCGCCTTTTGAGGAAGAACACCTCACGATCGCCTCTGCTCGACTGCCCAGTAGCATCAGCTTTGGCGAAAGCATCTGAAAGCTCACGATAACCCTCTGGCCAAACTTGATCCGCCGACTTTCCCATCGCCCATGGATGTCTCTCAGCCAGCACCGATTGATATGCCTCATTGTAGATCAAGATCTTAGCGCGACCCCAATACAAGGCAGCGGGTCTCGGATCGACAAGCAGGAAATTCACACTTCGCCTCAGTTGTGCAGACCATGTTGGTATGGGTCCGAGGTGGGTTGATGACCAGTCCAGAGAACGTAGCGCGGCGACATGACTGGACACAACTTGTCCAGGCCTCAATGATGCTGCTGTCAGGTCGAAAGGACCAATCTCCGTGCGATCATCATGCACTTCCGCATCTTCCGCAGACTCATCTGTGGACTCTCGCTTGTGCTTCAGGCTTCTCGTGTGAGGCTTCGAGGGCGTGTCATAGGCCGCTTTGAGAGTACTGTACCGTTTCTGGAGAGTCTCCTGCAGCCAGTCCTTGTCGCGAAGTTTCAGGATGGCGTATGTGTCGTCCAGGGCCGACACGTCCTGCTCCGACCACATGGCACGCACGACATCTAGATGATAAGTGGAATGACAGGTGAAAAAGGTGCAAAATGTTCCATAGTGGCTGGCTGATCGGTTGTCCTACGTAGCTGATGCCGATCTATCCGCCAAGTAAATCCAGACCGTCTGAGGCTCTACCTGAATGCGATGGGGGAGAACTCTATTGACGCGCCAGTGCGCGCGTGTGAAAGGGTGGCGGGTCTCAGCGTGGACCGTTGCAGTCACATTGAACTGGCTGCAGGGCTGCCGTCCTGATATCGAGGGTACGCGGTGTCACGCAACAACTGTGTGTGTACTTGTCCAGCATGGTGAGTGAGGGAGGAGTCGGCTCCAAGAGGGTGAGACGGAGTTGGAACAACGGAGGACGGAATATTCACAAGATCGCCCGGGCGGCGGCCTCGGAACAAGGAAGTAGCTCGTCGCGTGCCTTCACGCCAGCCTTCCGCACCACGGGAGAATCTGCATGCGACATGTCGTACATGATTCCTGCAACACAGCCCACTCTTGGATAAATCAGTCGCCAGACACAGCACCTGCGGCGTCTCCCCTACACCAGTTGTAGATTGGAACGAGGTCTCCGCCTCACGAAAACCAGCCGCATGGCGACCTATTCACAGTACCTCCCCGACGCGCGCCGAATACGATCGTTCTTCTTGCGCCTACCGTTGGCAACGAGAGGCTTCTTGCTGGTCATCATCATATTCTACATCGTACATCTGCGCATGCAAGGCGCTTTGGATCTTTGGGGTGCCCTGATACCCAAAGAGATCAACTTCAGGTCCTGTAAGCCACATACACCGCATAGCAGCCTCTTACCATTTCCCCAATGTCCATGCTTCAATGTCCCGCTGACCAGCCCCTTCTTCTCGTCGCATACAGTATACCGTCTCAACACCTTCCCTCTCATTCACAAATCCTTCTTCCACATGCTCCTGAACCTTGTCACGCTCCTCCCGCTCCTCGAACGCTTCGAAGCCGAGCATGGCACCATCACAACCTTCATCCTCTTCACCGGACCCTTTGGGCTGATTCCTGGGCTCGTGTACACTTTCCTCGAACTCTACATCTTCAACATCAACACCGGAATCGTCGGATCATCTATCTGGGTATTCCTCCTTCTCGCGAACGAGTCGATCAAACTATACAAATCCAACCCCGAATTCGTCATTTCAGGATTTGGAATTCCAACATGGGTGACGCCCATCTTCGCATTACTGTTGGTCTGGTTTTTGGTTCCCGGGACAAGTTTACTGGGCCATCTATGTGGTGCGATTGTAGGATACCTGTGGGGATTGGGGTGGATACGGTTTTTGGCACCACACGATAAGATTTTGAGATGGGTGGAGGGCAAGTTGAATTTGCTGGGAAGGCTGCCGCATTATGTGAGCGTGGATCAGAAAACGTATGGGAGATATGGAGTTTTGCCAAGTACGGCAGGGAGTAATGGAGGGCCGGTGGGCAGCACGCAGAGATTAGGGCCGTAGAAGATGTGTGGATGAAAGTGGTGCTGTACAGGACGACATGACACGGGTGCGAAAGGGCGGGAGATGGGCCAGTTGAGCTGATGCCCGCCCACCTTGCCTGGTGGGACTCAGCTTCCACGCGCATACGCACTGGTCGATCATCATATGGACAGCATAGAAGCGGATGACTTGCACACACGACAACTCTCACGACACGCAAAGTCTGCTGGCGAGGCAACATCATATACAGATGCCCGCCAATCCGAGTGCCCGTCGGCCAGCCCTCTCCCCTGCCTGAACACGAGACCAGCGGCCGGTCTTGCATTGCAGAGTGAGAGAAGGGTGGAAAAACGGCGTTGAGAGAACGGAGACTTGAGAACGACAGATCTTGGCACAGAGAGGCAGCAAGCCACGCACGTTGTATCGAAGCCTCTTAGACGTTCCACGCACGAACGGCGGTCAGCGGCTGCGAAGCATTACGGCTCGTGCCTTTCCTGTACAGATAATCAACAGCGTGACGAGCGCCGCATGCAGCGTGGCAAGCAACGTGGGATCCATGCACAGCCATACCGTGCAAGAAGCATGGTGAAAGGTAGCGCGTACGGCATCGTGTTGCTATGCGAACGGCGGCCAGCGCATGCTCCTGACCGCGCGAGATGGTGAAACGGTCACGGCAAATGAATAAGGTTGGCGGTGTTCACAGAGCCGCATGACGTCGCGGCGTTGCCCCGTGGACCCATGCGAGTAAACAGCGGAGGCTGGGGCGCGACCAG
>ANSM01005253.1:0-10370 GCA_000347735.1 Cercospora canescens BHU | reverse complement strand
GTCCGCGTCGATGGGCGGCGGTGAAGTAGCGATCTGCGCCGGCTTGCGTACATAGACGACATGGTGATTCGCCGGTGCATCGGATCTTGCGTCTGTCACAGCATCGGGTGAACGCGTGTTCCACACGGACAAAGTCGGATAAGTACAGTAGATACGCACTTCTTACATCGATCACACGCGCGGGTTACGCGTATCCGTGCCCGTGGCCGCTGCCGCTCCGTCCCTCGTATGCGGTTCGTTTGCATGAGACGGAAAAGCGTCACGGAAAATGATGAACGGAGGAGTCTTGTGCTCGCGAGCTTCAGAATATGGAGGAAACATTGTCTCGCGACTCGTACTGCCCATGTCTACCCCGCCTCGATAATCCGTCCCCACATCGGCACGCAGATCCCACGAGTGGAATCCTCACCCCACGGCATCAAGGCCAAGCTCCGTCCACTGCATATGCTGCACCACTGACGAACGAACTGGCCGGATCCAGCAGAAAGAGAATCACAGACGCAGCCTCGTCCGCACTTCCTTGTCTTGGGACAGCACTCACGCCATCGAACGGAGCATCCGCGGGCCTGCCCGTTGCATCCCACCACGACTGCATCATTGGCGTGTAGATGGACCCGGGACAGACGGCATTCACACGTACGCCGCGGGCCCCATTCTCCTGTACTGCAACGCGGGTGAGGCCCAGGACGCCATGCTTGCTGGCAGCATAGGCACCGTGCTGTGCAACTCCTTTCGTCGCGTGAATGGATGCCAGATTCACGATTGATCCGCCGTCTACAATCGAGTTGAGCTCCGCACGTAAGCAATTCAGACAGCCCTTGAGGTTCACGCTCATAATCAGGTCCCATCGCTCGTCGTCCGTATCCGCAATACTCGTGATTCCATGGTCTTTGCCTATCACTCCCGCAACATTCGCGGCGCCGTCCAGTCGTCCGAATTTCTCCACGATGGCCTTGATCCAGCTCTCAACCTCGTCTCGTGAACGTATGTCAACTCGCGTCGCCATGAATGGCTCTTGGCGTTCCTCGAAAAACTTAGACGCAGCATCAAGGCCTTTGTCGTTTACGTCGGCGAAGCACACCGCGCCGCCGCGTGCGGAAATCTGCTTCGATGTGGCCAATCCAATGCCGCTGGCCCCCTCCAGTGACGGCGTACACTTTGCCACTCAAGTCAGACATTGTGAATTGTCAGGAGACGTTGGAAACGTGAGAACAGCGGTGCTGTACGGCATTCTGTGCATTGCGGACATGGCCGAGCAGTTTTGTGGGTGCATGACGGTGCTCCAACGTTGGAGCTCGCGGCTTGGGAGACGCGAGACGGATGAGGACGGATTAACAGAATGCGGAAATTTGAGCGGCAACTAGCGGCAGCGGCAGCGGCTTATCCGCGCATATGCCAAGCAATCTTGACTTCTCTCAATCACCTCGTCTCCACCACGACATACTGCGAACCTCCACTTCTTCAAGTCCACTTGCCGATGGCGGCCAAAGCTGGCCGCACCCGGTTGTTCGAATCCACCAATAGCATATTCTCGCACTCCGTACCCAGTGAAGGGAGAGCAGTGTTGAACCCCTCCCAGTACGTGAGACCCAATGCCCCCTCTTGCGCCTGCAATATGGCACCCAGCCTATCAACCCATGTGACCTGACCGGCAGCCGAGAAAGGAATGTCCAACGTGTCTGCGGGAAACGGATAGAGGGTCGTGTTTGAGCACACCGTCGGCCAGTTGGTCTCCGCGTGCACCATCTCCTTTCCATACAACGAATACATCTGGGCGATCGTGGACTGGAAGTTAGCCAGCGTGTCCTGCTCGCCCCAGCAAGGGTAGTACGATATTGCCTGGATGTCAAGTCGCTGGACGAGATTGGCCCGGCGGCGAGAAGTCCATCGTACCAGCCTTTCTGCACATCGGTTTGCGCCCCGGCGTTCAGGTGGAAACCGATTTGCGGCTTTGGTGAGATGCTCGAGGCAAATATGCCATCTCGACATTGCTTGAGCAGGTATGCCAGGTTGTAATAATCGCCGTTCACGACCTGTCCGACTGGGAAGAGGATTCCCGCGGGCGTTTCGTTGCCAATGTATACGATTTCGAGCGGAGTTCCGTCTTCCTGGTAAGCATCCATGACATTACGACAGTATCCGTACACTGTGCCAGCGGTGAGTAATGTCACGCACAACGAAGATGCATCGCTATTGCTGTTACTCACAAGTTGTCCCGAGATCAGTCACATTTAGTACCTGCCACTCAGTGGGCGTAATCTGGATGTCTTTGTCAGCTTGTGATGCGCACTCGCAAGCAGTGTTTATTGTACCTGCTGGCCTGGATTGGCCCAAGTCTGACTGAGATGCATGCTCAAAGCGACTTTCATCCCGGCCTCGTGGGCCCTTCATCCCAGCTCAAGGCTCTCCGCCAGATTATAGTGGCCACCATCAGTGGGCTCCACCCAAAGCATGTTCACAGCCAGGTTGATGCCAGCTTGTGCCATGATATCCTCAGCGGGCAGAACATTTCCCGCAGCATCTTTCAACTGCACGCCCCATTACTCCTGCTCGATCGCCGAGCTCCAATCATAACTTCGATATTTCAGTGCGTCGATTGACTGACACAAAATGCCAGGCATCAAGAGATTTCGCATAACCGACATCCTTGCAACAGAATGTTTGATATTTTGTGATGCCAATATTGTCAAACTTAGTTCACCAATAGAACAGAATCACCACAATCGCCCTCGCGCCCTTATATCTTCCTCCTCACCGCGAAGATCACCAGCCAATCCCTACGAGACGTAGCGTCGTTTCACAACGTCGATCATACCGAGCTAAATCCGTGCAGATCAGATCAGATCAGCGACAGACGGAAATCGACACGGACACGGGAAAACTACCGGAAACACCGTCCTCTTCAATACTTTTCCTGCAACAACGGATCAAGTTCGAAAAGGAATGATGCTCCGACTTTGCTCCGAGACTCGTGGCGAGCAAGATTTCTGACTCAGCGCAAGAACGACTCCTCTTTCCTTGCGGAGTACACACGCGTTGGAAAATCCATGAGCGGCTCATCTAGTCGGAACATTGGCGATCCAATATTCCCGTGTACTACTCAGCCGGCTGCTCATGAAGGTCGAGGCATGAAAACCACGCTCCTTTGTCCGACCGAGCATCTCAGGGGTACTTGCAGGCTGTACGATTACGCTTTCATGTACTGTTTAGACTCCGCGCCAGCCTTGTGACTGAGCTGATCTTACCATTTTTCATGTCATGTAACTTTGGTCTCGCTCACCGGATGTGTCGAGGAATAAGATATAATATACATGACAGCTTCTTAAATAATGGAAACTATCGCGATGAAGTTTTCTGTAAGGATGCTCTGTTTGATATCGACGTTGCCCGGTGAAATCTTAGGGGTTCGTCGCAATCTAGAGCTGTCCAAGTTAGGAATCCGACTTTGTGATTCCCTTAGGTGTGAGTTGATTGCCTGCTTGCTGAAGAATCACAATTGCTGAGATGAAAGTCGAGAGATACAGATCGCAGCGAATGAATGGCGTTTTTATACTTTTGTCTCCCCGATCTCACGCCTGAGCTCCCACATCCAACATCCCTTCTTTTGACTCCCGGATATATCCTACGTATGCTGCAGTCCCGCTAAATAAAGCCTTGAGCATGATTCGCGAAAGGAAATATGCAAACCTCCTAGCTCACGCATACTCGGATCGATCGAACCAGCCGGGACGAAGATCCTCGCTGTCGAAAGAAAGATCGAACGCGGAAACATGACTGCCCAGCACCTTGACTGAAACGTCCACGGCCGCATTCTGCGGATCCATGGAGGAGATGGAAAGCCCGATGGTGTTGTCGCCATGGGAGTTGAGAATGCCGGGGAAGACTGCAGATGACCGGTCAGAGTGAATAAAAATTCCCGAGGTGGGGATGAGGTGAAAACAGAAATGCCTTACCGGGGAATTCCACCTGATTGCCACACCGGGGGATGATCTTGCCGAACTGATATCCGTTCACGTACAGCTGAGCGCGGAGTTTGGATTTCGCTGCGGTGCGGAGCTCGAATGCGATGCTCACGTCATGGGCTTGAGGTAAGTCGAGCGGGAGATGGGTGCGGTAGAAGCGCACTCCGGTTCCATTGAAGCCCTCTGCTGGGTTTCCGCATTCCCAGGCGCTGTCATCGAAGCCGTTCAAATGCCAGCCCAGACGCTCTGCGTGCAATCCCCCTTCGTTCCAAGTCCCCCGGACGGGGTCGATGAGATGGTTGCCTCCAGCATTGTCCGTGACTTTCCAAGAGGTGAAATGGAGTGCTTCGCCGTCGGACGAGACGAGCGTGGCGTTGAGGATGCCTCGAGGGTCGAGAGCGCCTTCGCGTTGGTCTTTGCCCATTGTGTCCTGTATTACGAGTAGGACAGTTTCCGCATCGGAGCTCAGAACATTCTCCGGGAAGGTCAAGGTCAAATTACCATCTTTCACACTATGTGTGCCGAGGTCAGCGCCAAGGAATTGGCCATTCAAGTAGACGGAAAAGCCACTGCCTGCCCCTCCAATAGCTCGAATATACACGGCAGTCGGACTTTGATCGGCAGTCGCGTTGAATCTACCGCGCCACAGGAGGTTGCCAGCTTGATAGCCGTACTCGTCGGCATACAGGACAGGATAAGTCTCAGGCTGTCCTTGAGGATTTGGAGACCACATGCGATCAGCGACTGTCCAGCGGGAATCATCATACGCAGCTTCCTTCTCAGGGAGGGAGTCCGCGACTTTCCATTGCAAAGACGGGAGAGATGACTGTATACTGTCGACAGTATGCCTCGTGGCCGGCAGGTCGCAAATCAAAGATCCATAGGCGGTTCTGGTGGCATCGTATGGGATGCCATTGACGCTGAGCGCGGTGACTTGCTGTCCCGCCCAGACCTCCAATTTGGTGGCGTCGGCCCAGTCAGCACGGAGCTCCAGCATGTGGTCTTTTTGAGTGGCACCTCGAACCAGATAAGGCCCATGGGCCAGCACTGTATAGCGTCAGTATCAGTCATTGTGAACGTGAGCAATGCGCAAAACGAACCAGTAGAATTCTCCCATGCCAAAGGATCTTGGTCCAAATTCGGCGCCCAAAAACCATAAGCTGTCTCGCGATCGACAACGACCAAGTCGACGCCAATATCAGAACACACCACGAGCGGCTCTTTCTGCACGGTGAAAGAGACGACTTTGCCTGCCGGGGTATCGGTGGTTTCGTACATGGACGACGATGCGTCGGAGGCGATAGTCCAGCTCTTGGCGTCTTCGAGCAGAACCTCGCCGGCTTCTCCACGAAGAGCCCAAAGAACAATGACCTGCCGGTCGCCAAAGTCGGCCAGTGTCAAGATCTCGGCGGTGGAATAGATGAGTTTCTTTCCCGAGGGGCCAATACGGAAGTCCGTAACGAGCACCTTGGATTGAATCCCGTTCAATGTCATCTCATTCTTCTGTGGGATGGTCAGGTTCCCGATACTGGTGTTGGCGTGTAAGCGGAAATTCGTCACGGCGGTAGAAGCGGATTGCTCGTGGCGTGTGATGTAGAAGGCACCGTTAGTGTCTGGGTTGCGAAGCTCGGTGGTAGTGATGGCATCGGTAGTGGTGTATGCAGTCGAATTACCCAGGCGGTCTACTTTGACGAAGTCTCGAGCCACGCGAAGGAATAGACCGAATAGCTTCGTTTCAGAGTGTTTCTCGGCCAACAATCTGTTCTCTTGAATCGGCGCGCTGTAGTCGTAACTTGTGCCTGTCAGAGGATATCCCATATTGCCCCACTAGAGGCAAGATCAGCGAGCGCTTTTGAGAAAGTGAGTCTGGTCGAACGTAGCTTACATTGGTACTGCCGACGGCCATGTAGATGTTCATCGCCGTCACCTTTTGTGCAAGGTTGTGGCGATAGAACAGATTGACAAAAGGTGGACCAGTATTATTCCTGCAGCCCCCCGCTGGACCAATCCAAGGATTGTACGATCCTCCTTGGTACTCTGCCAGGAACCAAGGCTGGGTCAGGGCGACCTGCGTGAAGTGAGTGACGTAGTCGAAGACGGTGTAAGGCGCCACGACACCGTTCACTCCCAAGCATTCGTTGAAGTCGCATGACCAGCAGGCAGGGTAATGATCGAAGCCATAGATGTCAGTGTTACCACCCGCATCACTGTAGTCCTTAGACCATGACTTGACCCGAAAGTTGGGGGCATTAGCGGCGAAAGGGACGTCGACATCCCATGATCTCGTCCTCTCGTTAAGGAGCTCCATGTAGTGAATCGCAGTTTCGTTCGGAATTTTCAGATCTGGGTCCAGCCACTGATTGCCATACTCGTTCTCCAATTGCCACATGATGACATTACCACCATTTGTGACGAGGTGAGGCTCGACGTATTCGGCGACCTTGTGGTAATACCGCTCCCATGCTGCTGTGTAACGTGTGTCATTGTTCCGCAACGTCCCGTATTCTCCAGTCGTGAGCCATCCAGGAAAGCCACCCCCGTTAGCTTCTGCATTAGTATAAGGTCCGGGACGATAGATCACGTAAAGTCCCAGGCGCTGAGCTTCATCGAATATGCGGACATAGTCGTGGGCTCCAGTCTCAAAATCCAGAGTCTCGTTGTTCGGTGCATGCCAACCTGGCGTTCAACATCAGTTCTTCATCCATGGCTAAAGGTATTGATGAGCTCACCCCATAGTTCATAGAGAGCAACCGTGTTGAACCTTTGCCAAGCACATACCGCAATCAGCAATACTCTCGCCATCGCGAATCAAGAGCAAAATCTCACCCCGCCGCTTTGACCTTCTCTAGCATATCCGTCCACACTTCTGGCACCGGAATTCGCCAAGGATGCATCTGTCAAAGGTTCAGCCAAACAACACCAGCAGGGAGAGGTTGGAAACTTTCTCACTTCGCCCGAGAATACAACAAGTCTCTGCCCATTGACCATGTAGCTGTAGTGATCCCTGATCATGGAATCAGCAAGTAACTCTGACACCACATAAGATGATCGTTACCACTGAACGACCTTGTTGAGGCCATTGTCGTGCAGCGGCCATTGAGTTTGATTTTGCGCTTGACATGTCCACAGCAAGCTGGCGAAGAGCGAAACTCGGCATTCCCATTGGACAAACGTCATCTCCATGAAAGCCGTCTGCAAGTGTGGGAGATCTCTGAAGGAAGTCGACTAGGTGAATCCAACTGAGAAGACCTGACTTAATCTAGCCATTGGAAGTTCAAGTCTTCGCGTGGGTCTACACCGAGACGGTCATCTGACGATACGACCACCGGGACTCTCTCCAACAACAAGACCTTGGTCATGCAATTTCAATTACCGGAATGGTGAGCTGAGCGGTAGATCGCTGCGCCTCCTCCACATTTTGCGGGGAGTTGCTATGGAGAGATAGATCTGAGAGTGGGAAACATCGCTTGCAATTGGCTGTTCCCCACAAAGTGGAACACAGAGTGACGGATGTGTCACGGATAAGTCGCCATTGCCAACGGAAAACGAAGTTCATGTATCCGTGAACAGGGGGATCCGAGCCGCAGTGAACGAGCTGTAGCGACAATGCATATTTGTGCACTCGTTGCATATCGCTGTCATGTCGACCTCTTGATCGAACAACGCACTTTCCCAGCCCATCCCTCAAATCATGGCGACGAGAGAAGTCGTTACCCGAGCCCATGCTCCCACCGGCGCTGAGGCTCCCATTCCGGCCAGAGCATACCTGATATGCGGTTTCGCGGCATTTGGCGGCATCTTCGTCGGATACGATGTAGGATGGATGTCGGGTGTTCTGGCCATGCCATACTTTATTTCCGTGTACACCGACCAGGAGTACGACTACGATCGCAAAGCTCGCGTCGATCCCAGTCTCGACTTTGCCATCTCGTCGCCGGAAAAATCCCTTTTGACACCGATTTTGTCGCTGGGCACATTTCTCGGCGCTTTGCTCGCCGGCGATTTGGCTGTTATGATCGGGCGACGGTTGACCATCATCGCGGGTTGTGTCATCTTCGTCTGTGGCTGCGTTCTGCAAGTCGCCAGTACTGATCAGCTCGCACTCATGTGTGTTGGAAAGCTGGTCGCTGGGTTTGGTGTTGGCTTCGAATCTGCCACGGTCATCTTATACTTGTCAGAAGTTGCTCCAAAGAAGATCCGTGGTTCCATTGTTGCAGGATACCAGATGGCAATGTGAGACGGGATTGTGGTATCGTGCCGCGAGTGATTTCCGGCGATGCTGACATATTTCCAGTACGATCGGCTTGCTTCTAGCCAATTGCGTGGTATATGCGACTCAAGAGCGTAACGATGCGGGCTCCTATCGCATTCCCATCGCCATCCAGTTCTTGTGGGCACTCTCGCTGGCATGTGGCCTGCCAGTGCTTCGTAAGTTTTCATCAGGTCGCGCGGATCCCAGACGAGAGTATGCTAACGGGTTTCGATAGCCGAGACACCACGATACCACGTCAAGAAAGGCGGGGTAGTGAAAGCCGCCCATTCTCTTGCACTCGTCAGAGGGTATCCAGAAGACTCCCACCACGTCCAGGATGAGCTAGCCGAGATCGTTGCCAACTATGAGTACGAAAGGCAGATCATCCCAGAAACGAGCTACATCGGTTCGTGGATCGCATGCTTCGAGGGCTCCATCTCGAAACCGAGCTCGAATCTTCGCCGTACGTTGCTCGGGGCAGGAATGCAAGTAAGTATGCTTGGCCATGGATAGATCGCTAGAGTATAGCTAACGCTTGTCCAGGCCACCCAGCAAATGACCGGAATCAATTTCATTTTCTACTCCTCCACATCCTTCTTCCAACAGCTCGGAACGATCCAGAATCCGTTCTTGATCTCGCTGATAACAACACTGGTCAACGTCTTTGCTACGCCCATCTCGTTTTGGACAATCGAAAAGTACGGTCGGCGCCCACTGTTGCTTGTGGGAGGGTGCGGAATGATTGCAATGTACATCATTGTCGGCGCGCTAGGCATCACTGCAGCCGCGCCAGAAGCCGACAATCCAGGCGCTGTCAAGGCCATGATCGGTTTCATCTGTTTCACCATCGTCCTGTATGCGACTACGTGGGGTCCGGTCGCGTGGGTGGTCGTGGGAGAGGCATTTCCTCTTCGCGGCGTAGCTATCTCGACCGCGTCTTGCTGGCTCTGGAACTGCGTTCTAGCTGTGATATCACCTTATCTGACAGGCGGAGAAGAAGGCGCCGCGGACCTCGGAACTAGAGTGTTTTTCGTCTGGGCGGGATTTTGTCTCGGTGGAACTGTATTCGCTTACTTCTTGGTGCCGGAGATGAAGGGTCTTTCCCTGGAGCAAGTTGATCGCATGCTGGAGGAGACGACGCCGCGCCAGAGTCCTGGTTGGCGACCAGATCCGGATTCCATCGCCAGCTTGGACTATGTGCTGAGGGGTGAGAAGACGCAGATTGAAAGGATCGAGAGGAATGAGCGGCAATGAAGGGGTGAGAAAATTTATAGTCAAGTCACACTCCGAGGAGCCGATTTGTCCGTAGACAGGTGGTTCTCAATCTTCTCGAACGTCAGAAATGGTGTCAGATGGAACGTATTGCAGCCTCCTAAGCTGCATCCACCAATGTCGGCGTTCATCACAGCATTCAATTCCTGCATGCAAGAGGTACACGTTGTCACGACTGCCGCGATCGCCATCGAACATCACTTCTCTGCTAGTGACGCAGAGGTGCAGAAAGCGGTGACGTTCGAGAGTAGATTTTCCATGAGGTGAATGTAGCACAATGGACTTTGCCGCTGTCCCATTTATCGTTCTGTGTAAGACGAGGAAAACTGCGTATCCCAATCAACACTCCCAGCTGGGAGCAACGAACCGTGTTTGGTCAATGATTCATCGTCTCTCAACCTGCACTCGGGCTGTTTCCTGGTCGCCAAGATTCATGCTTCCGACCAGATTGGATCTATTTCTAGGCCTCTTTCCGAATGCAGCACATGACCTGGACGCTCAGTCACCAGTTGGGAAGAGTGGAACGGCGTGCGAGGTGAGGTTGTCATTGGTTGAAGCTCGGCGGATAGACTTCATAACAGCTGTAAGACGGAGTGCCAAAGTGGCCAACTTGTCACTACGTAACCCCCGCTTTCTAGTATTACTACATAGTAAATAAACACCAAAACAGCACTATTACACCTTCTATAACCTTCCGCAATCGCTATATACTCGCAGAATGCCTCGCACTGCTGTTAATTTATTACTATAGCGTGATTTTATTACCTTCTAGGTCGCTAAGAACCGAACACATGCCGCAATTCTCGCTAAATTATCTTAACTCTATAGTGTCGCTATATTACCTAGCACCCTATACCGAGCCCTACGCAGCTAGGGCGTTCGTA
>ANSM01005250.1:0-36378 GCA_000347735.1 Cercospora canescens BHU | reverse complement strand
CTTCTTCTTCTTCTTCTTCTTCTTCTTCTTCTTCTTCTTCTTCTTCCTCTTCCTCCTCCTATTCTGAGCCCGCGCTCTCAGTCATCAACAAGCATCTCATCTGCCAGCACTAAACCTTGTGTTCTCTACTTGCAGCTATTCCACGTTCGCTCTGCTGATCAGCTCGGATTTCCCAGCAAGGAGCACCATGCGGTCTCTGGTAGCCTTGCCTTTGCTCTGGGCTTCCACCAACGCTCTGCCGGAGCTCTCCATCTCGAAGCGAGATAGACACACTGGCGGCCAGACGGACATTTCTGCGCGAGGAGTTCCGGCACTGTCGCGCTTGACGCAACGGCAAGATGGGACGATTGAGACCAACATCTTTGACGTCTTGGCTTGGAGCTTGGGGGGCGGATATTACGCCAATGGTGAGCATGTGGATGTGATGTGATGGTGATGGGCTACTGTTCCCTGACGCTTCATCAGTGACGGTCGGCACACCTCCACAGCCTCAAACGGTCATACTTGATACAGGATCGTCCGACCTCTATTTCGACGCCTCGTCCGCGAGCACGTGTCAAGATCCACCGACGGCGACAGAAGCCTGCGAGGGCGGCACATTCGATACGTCCAAGTCAAGCACATACCAAGAGGTTCACGCCGCTCCTGCTTTCAATACATCGTTTGGGGATGGCTCCACAGCCTTGGGCCCATACGGCTCGGATGTCGTTGGCATCGGGGACGTGCGTATCTCACCAGTACAATTCGGCGTCGCGACCTCCGTGGACAGCACCACTGGTTTCTCCATCGGCCTCATGGGGCTCGGTTACAGTAGCAACGAGGCCGTCACTTCGATACAAAACTTTTACCAGAACATGCCCGAGGTTCTGAAAGATGCAGGAGAGATCGATTCTAGACTGTATTCCGTCTTCTTGAATGGTGCAAGTAAGTGAGGAAGGATATCCGATGATCGGATCGGTGCTGACATGCTTAGATGCTGGCTCGGGGACAATTCTCTTTGGTGGCATCGATACCTCAAAGTACACTGGTCCACTTGGGACAGTCAACTTCCTTCCAGGGTACTACGATGGCCAAGAATTGCCTCTGAACTTCATCACAACCGTGACTGCCGCAAATGTCACTCTCAACGGGGAGTCCGCACAGCTGTGGGCCGGTGGCTCGCCAGGCATCGAGGCATATAATCGCGATGATCCTGCTCTTCCAGTTCTGCTGGACACCGGAAGTACTGCTTGGACGATCCCGCAGCGGTATTACATCAACTACATTCAGCCAAACTTTCCCTTCGTTGACAGGCGCGGCACATGCTCGTGCGAATATGCCAAATCTGGGCCTTCGCTGTCTCTAGAGTTCGGAGGAAAGGTCACGATTACGGTCACGCCGGATCAATTCATCGTCCCCATCATCGACCCCACTACCAGGAAGCCCCAGCGTTACGACAACACTGGCGACGAAGCCTGCGTTTTTCTGCTTGCTCCCGACACTTCTGGAGACTCATTCCTTACGCTAGGAGATGCCGTTCTCCGGAGCATGTACGTGGTCTTTGACCTTGACAACGGCCAAGGCTCAATCGCGCAAGCTGCGACCAACCCTGGCAGTCCGAATATTGTCACGGTGAAAGCTGGTCCCACGGGAGTTGCTGCAGCGGTTTCGGGAGTCAACACTGCGCCTGTCAATTCGGTGCAAGCACCTGGCGAGGTGCAGTCTGGCACAGCCTCCTATTCAGTTGCCACAGCTGCATCGCCAATCGGCACAGCGACTGGGGCAGGTGCTGTGCCTGCAGATGCTCAGGTGATTCGAGGATCGGGAACCGGATCTACGAGTGGAACGTCGTCCGCTGCTGCGACGAGTCTCACCGTTCCAGGCGCTGATTTTACGGCGCTTTGGATCGCGGCTATTTGGATGACTGGTATCGCGCTAGGCGCGAGCATGATGCTTTGATGACAATGATACGACAGAACCTGCGATACAGACAGCATTAATTTCACCAGCTTAGCGAGCGGGGCACATGAATCCGTGTAAATAGCGCCTGCTCTTGAATGAAATTTTGAATAATCATTGTCTTTTGTGCTCGATGAACTGCCAAGATTTTCGGAATCTGATCTAAGCAATGATGACTGGCCCCACCGAAACATGTGCATGAACCATTCATATCGCCGACCTTGCGCTTTCATTATGCAATACTGAAGCGAGGCCTTTTCCAGGCAGACCCGTGCTCATAATGTCCATTACGACATACTCATACCTGAACCGGATCTTACTCATACCGATGCAATGCCCAAGGCTTCGGCCAAAGCCTCATCGCGCCGTTCAAGATCATTTGAGGGTTGCGGGACATGTCGCAGAAGGCATGTGAAATGTGACCTGGTCAGACCTAGCTGTTTGACATGCAAAGCCATTGGAGCGACTTGTGATGGCTTCACCGCCGAAATCAGATGGATGCCGCTGCTGCACGGCGGCAGCGATGATCAAGAGGTAGCGTCGTCGGAAGCAGATGTTGGTGTTGCCACACGGCGACATCTCTACACAAGTATAGTCTCCTACTTGATCAGGAAAGATCAATGCTGAATTCCTCAGATGACGACCGACAACGAATGAACGCGAGCATGGCTTTGTCTTTTCAGGATTCCTCAATAGACGCCAGTCTCTCCGAGCTTGATCACAAGAGCAAGCTCAAGAACGGTGCAAATGGCGAAGACCTTGCAGTGGGACCTTTTGCTGTCCTGAATTTCGGAAAGCCACAAGCACCTGTCGGTACAGGAGCGGAACCAAAAGTGGAGGCGCAGGCTGCTATATCACCAGTTCTTGACACTCCCCTCACCATTGACTCCATCACTGACCTTGACGATAATCTGCAATGGGCAGATCTGTTCGGCTTTGGCTCGAATGGCATGTTCCTCGACAATGATGTCTTTGATCCTATGCTGGACTTCAACAACAATACGGACATGCTCTTTCCCGCACAAGACGCAGCAAATGACGATGAGATGAAGTCTTTCATGCAAGCCACTCACGATATTGAGGCAGGTTCGACGTTGATGGCCACGAACACATCAAGCAGGATGGAAGTCAGCGAGAAAACGATACTGCACGAAGCGCAATCTCTTCTCAAACATTTCAAAGACAATGTCATCCGGAGGCGATGCAGCTTGCCAATCACGTCTAAATCGCCGTGGTATGTGACTTTGTTACCTGAAGCCATCAATACTCTTGCGCATTTGAGCTATTTGGAGACTCCTGTCAGCTCCGCGAAGAAAAGCAACTTGTACGGCATACTGGCCATATCTTCACGCCACCTGTCCAAAATACCGGCATTCGATTGGCAGCCTGACAGAGACTCGGGATACTGGTCAGAGATTGCAACCTGGTGCACCAGAGAGGCCAAGGCCCATCTTCAATATTCACTGCAGCATGAATTCAGCGGCACGGCAAAGGCGAAATACAAAGACCAGATGAGCGCAGTTTTCAGCCTCTTGGCGCTGGCGGTAAGTATGATCGCCGTCTCGAGTGTTGATTCTGCTGACGGAGAAGGTCATTGCTGGCACCTCGGAGGACGCTCGCTGCTACCTCATTGATTGCGAACGCCTCATGAGATATCGAGGTCTAGCTAAGCGCACGATATCTCGCAAATGCCGTCTGCTTCATCACATGTAGGTTGCCACTGCTTAAGGCCATCATGGTACAATTGCTAACTTCCTGGCGGGATGCAGGTACGCCTGGTATCGCATCATAGGTGAGAGCACTTACGTGCTTCATGAATACGGCCGAGGTACCATACCGCAGAGTTTGCAATTTGTTGCAGGATCTGTTCCAACACAGAGTTCTACCCAAGAAAGTGGACCTGGCAGTCGCTTGGACGATTTCCTTCGTCTCGAGCTGCGACCTGAGGATAGCGACCTCGATCTTTCGCAGATGAAGGAGCCAGAGCTATCACTTCGCGATATCCATCTCGAGGACTCTCGGACCAATTCCGCGACGATGTACGATCAGATTTTCGGTGTCTCGGAGACGTGGCTCAGCCTTGTGTCACAAACCACTCGACTGGCAAACAAGATGGATTCTATCAAGGCTAATGGCGTCGCGAACGATAGGATCTCCCGGTTGTTGCAGCGACGTGCTGGTGAGTCCCATGTTTCTTTCCTTTGTATTTCTGCACACATAATCATGAATGACACAAGCACGGCGGATTCACTGTTGAACTGGGATTAAATTTCCAGCACATGCTGATCTCATTTGTCACAACTGCAGCACGGCTTGAAGACATGATCTGTTCGTTTGCGGCTCAATTTGAACCAATGTGCAAGGGCGAGCAGTGGGCGGCAAACAGTGCCATGCACAACGCGCTGAACTCCGGATTGGTCATTTTCTTCTATCGACGAATACGCAATGTCAATCCATGGATATTACAAAGCCATGTCGACGACGTGATCGCAGCTTTGAATGCATTTGACCAGGCGTTGTCGAGCAAGACGTGGGAGGGGCCAGGAACCCCTTGGCCTGCTTTTATCGCAGGATGCGAAGCTGAGACACGCGAACGACGTGACCGATTGGCTAGCTGGTTGGAAAAAGCAGCATCGATGACTGGTTTCCATTCATATGAGCAGGCTAGGGAACTGCTACTGACCGTTTGGGCAAGGCGAGAGAGGAGTCAACTTGATCTGGACGCAGAAGCTTCGCCTGACAGTGACTCAGCGGGCTCGCTGACAACCAGCTGGGTGGAGATATGCCGTGAGCAGAGATTATGGCTGATGGCATTTTGAGCACATAGATAGCCCTTGGTTCGAGGCACAACTGGGAAGGGCTCATATATGGATCGGAATTTCTGGCCCAATTCGGCAGGTGCAGCCGACGTTCCACCTTCGCGGGGTTGGCCTGCACTCGGCTCCACCATCAACACAGTTCGGTGAGATGCTGCCATCACGACAAGGCGGACGATTCCATGCGGGCGATAAGGCTCATCCCAGTAGCTCAGAGCTGCTACAGCTTACACCCAACGTCTTCATTGTTTCGAAGCTGTCTTTTACACAATTCCCGTCAAGCACGTTTCCAGACAATTAGAACTACATCACAGCATCGAAAAATTGGCAACATGGCAGCTCAAGCTCCGACTGTCGAGCTCTCAGCTCCCAATGGTCGCAACTACAGCCAGCCCACTGGACTATTCATCAACAACGAGTTTGTGCAGGCCAAGAGCGGCAAGACTATCACGACCATAGATCCTGCAACCGAAAAAGAAATTGCCACAGTCCAGGCTGCTGGCGAGCAAGACGTCGAAGATGCAGTGCAAGCGGCGTACAAGGCACTCAAAGATCCTTCCTGGAAGCTGTTGCCGCCAACTGATCGTGGTCAATTGATGCTTAAGCTTGCAGATCTGGTCGAACAGAACAAAGAGCTGTTAGCGACTATCGAGGCTTGGGACAATGGTGAGTGATCGCCAAGCCGAGACCTCAGACATCTGGCTCACGGTGAATAGGCAAGACTTATAATGATGCGGTCAGCGGTGATGTCGCCGAAGTCGCCTTGACTCTTCGATACTATGCTGGCTGGGCGGACAAGACCTTTGGCCAGACCATTAGTACGACCCCTCAAAAGCTTGCCTATACCCTTCGACAGCCTATTGGAGTCGTGGGTATGGTTGTCCCTTGGAATTATCCTCTCGCAACTGCAGGATGGAAGCTGGGTCCAGCGCTCGCTTGCGGCAACACCGTTGTGCTGAAATCCTCCGAATTCACGCCACTGAGTGTTCTCGTCCTTGGACAGCTCATCCGCGAGGCTGGTTTTCCACCCGGTGTGGTCAATTTGATCAGCGGATACGGAGCAGATGCGGGCGCGGCACTCGTGCAGCATCCACTCGTAGACAAAGTTTCCTTCACTGGAAGCACAAACACAGGACGACAGATTATGAAGATGGCATCTGCTACGCTCAAGAACATCACGCTCGAGACGGGCGGCAAGTCCCCTTTGTTGGTCTTCTCAGACGCCGACTTGGAACAAGCTGTCAAATGGTCACATCTGGGTATCATGTCGAACCAGGGGCAGATTTGCACGTCGACTTCACGAATCTTGGTCGAGGAGAGTATTTACGACGACTTTGTGCAGAAGTTCGTGGTCGAAGTGAAGCAGGTCAGCAAAGTCGGCGACCAGTGGGATGAGTCGACGTACCAAGGCCCTCAGGTGTCCAAGCAACAGTATGAGAAAATCCTCAGCTACATCAAGCTCGGCAAAGAAGAAGGGGCAAGTGTCGTGACGGGTGGAGAGTCATTGCAACAAGAGAAAGGACAAGGCTTTTACATCGCCCCGACCGTCTTCACGAATGTGAAAGATGACATGAAAATCTGTAAGCTGTCATTCATAACGAGGCGCTGATCTCAACTATTTCCTAACGACAATGCAGATCGCGAAGAAATCTTCGGCCCCGTCGTCGCGATTGCGAGTTTCAAGGATGAAGCAGACGCTCTTCGTAAGGCGAACGATACGACGTATGGGCTCGGTGCGGCGGTCTTCACGCAGAATATCGAGCGGGCCCATAGAGTTGCTGCAGAGATCGAAGCTGGAATGGTATGGATTAACAGCAGCCAGGACTCCGATCCGCGGATTCCATTCGGAGGTGTCAAGCAGTCGGGTATTGGAAGAGAGCTCGGGGAGGCAGGGTTGGAGGCATATTCTCAAATAAAGGCTGTGCATATCAATATGGGTAATAAGCTGTGAGCGTGCCATGTGGAGAATAGCTCGATCGATGACAAAAAACGGGAGCATGCAAGAAAACATTCGACTTTGTCATCTTGGTCATCTCAACAAATGAAGATGATATCCTCGTGGCCATATATCACTTCGCACATGCCCCCGATTTTCAGCTTTATGTCTGAAAGTCTAGTGTACATTTCATAATCTACAGATTTGCTCATCGCTACAATTTTATTGTAATCCAGCGACTGTCTCACCAAGTGCCAAATTCGCCGGATTACTTGCCGTGACAGCAGCCACGATGCGAGACTCATAAAAGTACGCTGCACCAGCGCCTGCAGCACCAATTCCCGAGATGACCCACGTCCAAGGGTTTGCAATCTCAAACACGGAAGGCCAAAAGGAATGTTTCTGCAGTTGATAGAGCTCGAATTGAGCGTGCTTCGACTTTGATTCCTTGGAGTAACGCTCTGCCTGCGATGCCTCGTTCTCGCGATCTCCCCCGATCCATCGCAGGAAGAAGTAGTTAGCCGCGGGACCGAGTAATTGCGGCCAAGTGAAGAGCTGAGAACCATAGTTCCAGAGGGGGAAAGCGAGATGGACGAGAGAATCGCCAAGATAATTGGGATGTCGGACTATCGACCAGACTCCGGATCGTAGCAGATCGCTCTGTTGCTTCCCCTCTTGCTTCTCTTTGATTTCTTTGTTCTTGTGCGAGTCGAGCTGCCAGTCGGCGAGGGTCTCCAATGCTAGTCCGGCAGTGAAGATGCCCGCCGCCGTCAATCGGACCGTTTGCGCCCATGCCGCCGGGGCTCCGGTGAAGCCAGTGATAGAGTCCGCGCGGAAGGGTAGGTTGAACGGTAGCGAAATGGCACATTGGAAGATTGCTTCAAGTGCAAAGAGGAGCGATGCCTTGTTCCAGAAGCCAGGTTGTTGCTTGACGTTCTCATAGCGTACGTCGTCCTTGCCTCGTGAGACACTACGCTTGACGATGCGGTAAAACAGACGAGCTCCCCACGCAGTGACTGCTCCCAGCAGAAGCTTTTGTGAGTAGCTCAAGCTCTTGAGTACTTCGAGTGTTGGGGCATGTGAGCCGGCAAGCGTATGCCTTCCAACAGCAGTCCACCATGCATTGAGAACCATTCCGCTTGGCCACAAATAATCTTTGATTTCGACACGATTCGTGCTTCGAGCGATGCCGTAAGCAATGACGCTCAGTCCGCCGTGCAGTCCGAAAGAGGGGAGAACCGCATTTTGTAACAGGCCGACCGTTGAAGTGACATTGCCATTGGGAAAGAATGAATCGTGGCCGTTTAGGGTGTGCTCGACCGCGGGCAGGTCCGCGGTCGCAGAGACTGCCGCCGTCATATTTGTGGTCAGAGGAGGGCAGCAGCAGCAAAGAGATACGTTTTCCTCGAGGCACTGCTTCTCGTATATATTGACGAGCGCGAACGTGGATCTGGTATGAGATCATGTTTGCGACGTCCGGAAATCTGCCGCCAACATCCCTGCAGCTGGGAGACGCGACGAGTGTTCGACAGGTCGCTTTTCCTGCTCAAGTCCCGGGGAAACGTCGAAGCCCATAGGTGAGACCAGTCTCCGAAGAGGCAGAAAAATCTATGAGTTAGTCCGAACAGCATACAAGCAGAGCTATCCTTCACACCGGAAGACCTGGCCCTCTGCCTCCTCCGCCATGGCCAGCCGCGCGTCGCTACCGAGCCGTATCGAATCCAGGTATCCTTCCATGGAATTATTCCTCCTCACAGCCTGAGAAGGACGATACCAGACGACAGGGGATTTCCGTATTCGTACCTCCTACCCTTGAAAGTGCAGTGTTGCTGACCGCACAGCGAAGTCCCAAGCTATGCTCGCTTCGTCGCTCCTCAGTCGTCCCAGCACTCACGCATTGAAGGTGTACGGAGAAACGGCATTCTTTTGTGATGGCAACGTCGTGATGATGCCAGCCACGGATCCTGACTTGACCGTGAGCAGCTTGTGCCACATCAGTGGTCTGAGAGTGGGCGTGGCAGTTGAAGTTGGGCTTCGCTATACCAACATCCAGATCAGTGAATGCAGCTCTCGCCCTCATGCATGGAATAAATTGCACAGATCATGGTGCACACTTTTCCAATCTCGCTGGTGCAGCGATATCTGTGACAAAAGTCAGGCAGCACAGGGAGGTACCAACACCAGACCGGTAAGCACTTACTCCGCACCTTACTTCGCCACGAACGTTACACAAGGGGACCGGAGCTCTTCGTACCTGAATTAAATCCTACAGGCAAAGTCTTGGAAAATTGCCAACACTTCTCACGGGCGGGGTTGTTGCAGTCTGGCCACGACATCCTTCAGCCAGCCTTGCTTTGTTCCAGCAGTAGGTCGCCACTTGCACAAGTCGCAAAGTCTCTCTTTCCCTCATCTCCATCTCCAGTCGACAGAAAGACCATCAGCGGCATCTCCTGCCAATCATATGCGATTGGTGGCATGCGGCACCTGCTCAGTCGATCGCATGTTTGTTTCCATCACAGTCGCGGATTCCGCGGGTCCCTTCACTTCTTGCGTCTGAACGAGGGCGGCCGAACAGTCACCAGGAACGAACAAGCAGTGCTGAAGATCTCACAACAACATCTTTGCCAACGCGACGGGTTTAGCCAATTGACTAGGAACAAGGGGAACACAAACGAGACCGGAAGGTTCAACTCCATTCTCTCCAGAAAGCATGCACTCCACAGTCCATACAACCTGGCTGCGGCTGAGCCGCCGATTCGTCCCGCCCAAATCATGCTTGACTAGCTCACGCATTGCAAACACTGCCTACTCACCGATCAAGACTCCATCTCCCAAACCCATCTCGAGAGCATTCTCGTATACGGAGAGTCACCCCAATGCAACTAGCATCGCAACTTCGCGCGCGCAGTCTCCGTGGACAGGTGCAAGCCGGTATCAGCTGCCAGCACAGTTTGATGTTCGTATTGTCTTTGAATGATTAAGTCAAATACTGAAAACTCGATATCACAGATTTCTGACAGGATCATTGCCGCGACAGGCGGAGGCGGTGGTCTAACTCTATGCAATGCTGAGTTTCTTGCCCAGCTAGGCGCACATGGTGAGCCAGGCTGACACTGTGACAAATTCGGTCTCTGAGAGTGAACATGCAGTGTATTGCCTCGATTACCAGAAAGAGCCCTCAGTCGAATGGCTTCACGCCCAGGCCCGAATTGCGGAATCCAAAACTGGCTCGCTGACCTACATTCGGCTTGATACAAGGAATCACAACGAGCAAGAAGCCGTCTTCGCACAGATTGCGGACCAGCACAATGGGATCCATGGCCTCATTGCGGGGGCCGGCGTCAACTTCGTGATGCCCGCTGTGGACTATCCGCCGGAGCAGGTCGATCGAGTGAGTCCACTTGCGCACGACGTGGCTATTCACTAACCCGAAGATTTCCTCTTCACAGGTCATGGACATCAACTTCAAAGGCGTCTTCTACTCCGCTCAAGCCTGCGCAAGACAAATGATGAAATATAAGACCGCCGGCAGCATGGTCCTGATCGCGTCCATGAGCGCACGAGTGGCCAACAGAGGACTGCGGTGTAGCGTGTACAATGCATCGAAAGCGGCTGCCGACCAGCTGGGGAGAAGTCTTGCAGCGGAGTGGTCGCAGATTATCGACGGAAAACCCATTCGAGTGAATAGCTTGTGCCCTGGCAATATCATTACTCCGGTAAGTTCTTGCGAAGGCTGAAAATCGAATTGCTGACGTTGAGTGCCTAGATGGTTCTTCAAAACTTTGCAGATGAGCCGCACCTCAAATTAGAATGGGAGAGCCAGAACATGATGGGACGTTTATCGACGCCGGAGGAGTACAATGGAGCGATTCTATACTTGTTGTCTGACGCCTCGTCTTTCAAGACTGGCGCGTCGGAGATTGTGGACGGCGGGTATACTGCGTGGTAGATTGGATTGTGGCGCCGGGTATCTGGAGCGAAGCGTGGCACTGGAGTGAAAATGTCGTTGGCGTCAATAGTGGATACTGGGCGTGGTTGTTTCGGCATTGCACATCTTTGGTTAGCACTCGGCGAACTATTTAACCCTGTATGCTATCGCCAATCTACGTGCAATTGATTCTTGCGGCCATGGAGTTTGCATGAAGCAAGAGCCGAGGATCAATACGATAAACTGATTCGTGTATATGTCCTGACATTATTTTCAAGAACGCTTCAGTGGAGCGGGATGATCGGTCAAGAGCTGACGCTCACGCGGCAGTCTATTTGTGGCCATGATGTGCTGACTGGTCCACACTGCCCGAGTCGTCGACACACGAGCATCTGTGGCATATAGTTTTGTCATGACTCGCTGAGAAATGGCGTCTTATGGCTTCTTCTTGCCTCCTACCATTAGTAATAATAATGGCTTATCATTAAGACATCAGATGTTCCATGGCACGCGTCCGCTGACCATGTTTGGTGCGTCGTATTTCAAGAAAAGCTGATCCGCTGCACTGGATGCTTAGCAATCCTAACCAGATCTTGCACAAATACGGCAAGGCCCAACACGTAGCAGGATCTTAATCTGTTCGCTTCCGAAATACAGGTCAATGTAGTCCTGCACAGGGCAAAGAAGGGTTTTGGTTGCATGTGGGTGATCGCTGCCCTGTCGAGACAATGGACGGGACATGGCACCAGACGTTATCCGCTGCAGACAAATGCAGGGCGAACGGGGCATCGTCCGGTTCACAGCGCTCAGGTCATCAAGGAAGGTTTCACGGGCAGTTGAGCTTTTGCCCAACGTGGCAGCGACGAGAGGTTCTCAATGCGTCAAAGCGTCAGCCGATGGAGGGACCACTGGTGCATTGAGAATGGCGATAGGTTCGTCTTGGCGGCGCTAATGAAACGAAATGCATCAGCAGCTGGGCTGGTAGTCGGAGACGTTATCTCTGGGACAGCGACGTAGGAATTGCCGTTCCAGTATCCGTGAGGATTTGAGCTGGGTGTCCAGTCTTCTTCGCTGCAGCAATGAAGATCACCTTTCGTCGGTCCTGCAGATCTTGGGGGTCTTGACCACTTGAGACGCGCAAGTAGCGGAATTCGACACGAGCAGTGTAGATCTCGTGCGAGGCCGAGCTCAAACAGGTTTCATAGGATTCGACAGTGCTCCAACTTGCTTAATCGCGGTAGGCTTACCAAATATTATTTCCAGAGGCCCGAGCAGTCCATGACACGTACACTTTTCCACAGGCGGTCAGCCGCGAAACGACCGAGCGGGTGCCAGAAGGAGGGTAGTGCCGGTGGAGGCAGAGCTGTCAACGTGCGCGGGTAGGCATAGCACCGCACACAGCTTGATGATACGGGGTGCACGAAACTTTCCACGTCTTGGAGCTACAGTGATGGTCCGAGACTCGAGAGCAGTCATCATCATGTGCGATGGTGCGGTACTCGTCAGGGTTCGGCAGACTGTGGTCTAGGCCCGGAGCCACACCAGAGCAGATCTCCCGACGGCGGTGACTCTGGTGCGCCATTTGCGATTGCAATGACGTCTTTGGAGTTGAAGATGAGGGATGGGGTGATGCGTTATCGACGGCACAGACAGCTTTTCGCGGCGCAATGGTGCAAGGGGGAATAGTCAGTCAGTGCCGTCAGTCGGCGAGACGAGAAGAAAAGAGAAGAGGGAGCGGTGCCAAGCGGAGCAGCAGGGATCTGACACCAGGTGCGTCATCACCAAATGCAGGGCAGGCACGCACGCACGCACGCTCTTTCCCGCCCGCGATGCCTAACTAATCCTCCAGGTGCCCCGGATTGTGAGAAACATCGTGCAGGCCGTGTCTTGTCTTCTGGCTGTGGTCTCGTCGACTCGCCTCTTCACGCACTGCCCACTGCCCACTGCCCTCGCTCGCTCGCCGAGGCACAGCACATTCCACTCTCGTGGCCCGACGGAAAGAGGCGAAGTGCGCCCACCGTTACGTCACTCTGTCAGTCTCTACTCTCCTCACCTCACACGACACGACACGGCATACGCACATCACCACCACCACCACCACCACCACCACCTACGAGAGCAATGCGCCCATTCCAGACCCATCACATGACGCTCATCTGTGCTGCTGGCTCCTCTGTGGCGCGTGCAACATCCACTCCATCCGCCTAAGCACTTGCTGGGCCTCCATCGCATCGACTCTGTCTATCGCCATGGCCGCAACGCCGCCCGTCCGCACCCCAAAGACAGCATCGCATGCCCAGAAGCCTCGCTCCACCACCACGCCCGCAACTCGTCCCGCTATGGCGCCCTTTCTCTCGCCCCGCATCACCAGTCCGCAACAAAACGTCTCGCCCAACTATTTTGGCTTCAAGTCCGACGCCGATGGCAACTCATACCTCACCGACCATCATACAATAAAGAGCAATTGGTCTCCTCCCTCGTCGGCCGTGCGATCGACCGCAGCCCTCTCCCCCACCATCGTGCCCCTCGATCAGAGCCCGCAATATGCCGCGTTCAGAAAGGAATCCGAGAGCAAGCAGGGCTTCAGTCTGTCGGGACTGAACAAGATGGGCACGCCAGCGTCGAAGCCGACACTCGTATCGCGACCGAGCAACGGCCGAGCCAACAGTCAAACGTCGGCGCCACCAACCCCCTTCGAGCAGCAGACGCGGACGCGGACGCAGACCCCCACACAGACTCTCCCAAAGAACATACCATCGCAGCCGTCGTCACATCGTTCGGTATTCGAACCATTCTTCGAGGACTTTTCAAGATCTCCCAAGCGATCGCACTCGCCCGCGCCGATCGAGGGCAGCAAACGTCGGTTGTCTCCGCCGACCACGTTCGAAAATCTCCAGACCGACATGTCGAATGGCAAACTAGAATCGCCCAAATCTGACAATGGCCAGAACTTTCGCCTCGGTCAACTGCCGCTCGAGAACATGACGGCATCTTACAATGCGCAAAAAGCCCGTTCCGAGACGTTGCCCGTGACCACTGACACCGACGCGGCTGTCTTCGCTACTCCCCAGCACGTTGTGAATCTGCTCAATACCAGAAACGAGGACATTCTTCTCCTAGACTTGCGCGTTCAGACACAATATGCTAAGTCTCACGTGAACTCTGCACTCAATTTGTGCATACCTACGACATTACTCAAACGACCTTCATTCAATGTACAAAAGCTTGCAGACACGTTCAAGGATGAGGACCAGCGAGCAAAGTTCGAGAATTGGCGGAAGAGCAGCTACATTGTCGTATACGATGGCAGCTCCGCCGTCGTGAAGGACGCCACCATATGTCTCAACACGATCAAGAAATTTCGTGGGGAAGGCTACAATGGGACCCTGTACATCATCAAGGGCGGCTTTAATGAGTTTGCTAAGCGATTTCCTCAGTATGTCGACAGCAGGCTTCAAGCTCAGTCGAATGGGTCACAGGGTGTTGACGGCGATGGTCCGGAGGTGGCGCCGGTCGTTGGCGGCTGCCCCATGCCGTCCACGGACAAGCCCGCGAATCCTTTCTTTGGCAACATCAGGCAAAACATGGACCTGATTGGAGGCGTGGGGCAGATTGAACTCAAGCATCCGTCTCGAGAGACGAGTTCTGCAGAAGAAGAATACCCGGAGTGGATCAAGGTCGCGGCTCAGAAGAAGGACAAGGGAAAGAGAGTGGCAGATCGCTTCGAGCAGATCGAGAGGAGAGAGAAGAAACGGATGGAGGATGCACTTTCCGGAAAGGTATCTTTTGGCACGCCGACCAACATCGACGCTCCGGATGCTGTCCAGATTGCGGGGCTGGAGAAAGGTAACAAGAACCGATACAACAACATCTGGCCCTTCGAACACTCTCGGGTGCGGCTTCAAGGAATACCGAATCATGGCTGCGACTACTTCAACGCGAGCCACATCAAGGCAGCCTGGAGCAATAAGAGGTATATTTCGACGCAAGCGCCGATTCCCGCGACATTCAACGACTTCTGGAACGTTGTGTGGCAACAAGACGTACGCGTCGTAGTGATGCTTACCGCTGAGAAGGAAGGTGCGCAAGTCAAAGCGCACAACTACTGGGATCAGAAGCAGTACGGGTCAATACACCTGGACTTCCTCTCTGAGAAGCGGGCATCACTGGAACCGTCCAGGATACACAAAGCTCATCAGAAACGGCCCTCCACGGTGAAACGCCATTCCACGAAGTCACAGAATCCTGGCGTACCGCTTGCCACACTCGACAGCCAAGAAGTGAAGAGCGTTGGAGGGGAACAACCTTATGTGATTGTGAGGAAATTCACAATCAGCCATGACCGCTTTCCATTTGAACCCATGCGCGAGATCACTCAACTTCAGTACTCCTCGTGGCCTGACTTTGGAGCTCCTGCGCACCCAGCGCACTTACTGGGACTCGTTGAGCAGACGAACGCTGTCGTTCGCGCGACGAACAAGGTGCGGGCTAGCCAGCCTGAAGACAGCGACCGGCCGATTCTTGTGCACTGCTCAGCGGGCTGCGGAAGGACAGGCACATTCTGTACTGTCGACAGCGTGATCGACATGATCAAACGGCAGCGGATCAGCAGCAACTCGAGAGAACATACGCCGATGGACCTCGACTCGACGACATTGGCGAAGAAGCGAGCTGAAAAGGGCGGTGACAGCAACGGCGATTTCTTCGCTTCGCAATATCAACCAAATACCAAGGGCCTCGACGAATCGTGGCTGTCGCGTGACGATGTTGACCTTGTCGAAAGGACCGTTGAGGATTTTCGTCACCAGAGACTTAGCATGGTTCAGACTTTGCGACAATATGTCTTGTGCTATGAAAGTGTCATGGAATGGATAGTAGATCAGCGGCAATTGGCACATGAGCAACAATGATGAGGCAACGATTCTTGAGTCGTAAGCATGGAAGCAAGTCCAACCAACCACATTCTCACATTGAGCGCCGCCAGTATACATGGGCCGAACGAATCTTGTTTTCGTGGCGTTAGGGTTGGAAGAGCAGCATTGCATGACGGAATGTCGGGTAACGAATGTGGTGCATGTGGGACATGTTAACGCATTCGGACGCAGCAGCACACAATGAACAGCATTTTGGGGGATAACCTGTACATGCATAGCGAGGATTGGGAAATAATATATCAGAATGGCGTGCCATCGCCACGATTTGCCTGCGAAAGCCTACAATTTGAAACTGCCATGCCTTCCACTTCCCTTACTAAACCTTCTTGCACCCGCCGCTCCCTCCGCTCTGACTGCTCCAATGCCTTGCTCAAATTCGTACTTCAACGCTTCCTCCAGACTCCCCGCATCATACGCGGCGAAATATGCCGACTTTCGATCAAGGTTCATACACAATTGCGGAAATTGCAACAACGACTCCGCCAGCTTCACAGCTTCCTCCACGACGTCCTCTCCTTCAGCGACCAGCCGATTCGCCAGTCCTATCTGCATCGCTTCTTCCGCATGCACGGCCCTCCCCGTCAATGTCAGATCCAATGCACGAGAAAGGCCGATCAGACGTTGCAGTCGCACGGTCCCGCCGTCGATGAGCGGCACACCCCAGCGTCTACAGAAGACTCCGAAGAAGGCATTCGGTGCTATGACGCGCATGTCCGCCAGAAGAGAGAGCTCAAAGCCGCCTGCGACTGCGGGGCCTGAGACGGCGGCGATGAGCGGTTTGGAGAGCAGCATGCGGGAGGGTCCCATGGGCCCGAGACTGTTGAGGGTTTGGCCGGCGGTAGGGGATGTGGAGGCTACAGAGGAAGTGGGCTTTACGGTGTGCAGGTCGTAGCCTGCGCAGAACGCGGCTTGGGGACCGCTTCCTCCTGTGAGGATGGCGACTTTTTGGTTCGGGTCATTTTCGAAGGCTTGGAATGCTGCGTAGAGTTTGTCGGCTGTAGGTGCGTTGACGGCGTTGCGTCTGTGGGGGCGAGAGAGGGTTATGAGGGTTATGTTTGGGTGAGGGTGGGTCACTTGTACGGCATTGGGCTCGGGGTCTGGAGACATGATGATTTCGATGGCTTTACAGTGTTGTAAGGAAGCTATCAGTGGTCAGTACATGTAGTATATATGTATGTACAAAGTGACGATGTTTCAGATCGTTCGCCTCTATGAGCGTAAGCTTCTTGTCAAATGTGCCTCGGCTTCAAGAACCTGGAAGGCTGTCCTTGTAACTGTGCGGTCGCTTCATCGCTCCCCGAAACCATCATTTGTTCGTGCTGTCGTATCATGCCAGCTGAGAATGTTGTGCTCTTAGTTCGCTGATGATGGTACGCACCCGCACCGGACGTATAGTGTGTGGTTGAGGTCTGTATCTCTGGGGCGGAAGTTGTCTATTTTATCCGCTGACTGCTTCCTGGTCAAGCTAGGTCTTGGCATTAACCAGATGCGCTAGCCGCCCTGCACGGTTTCACGTTCCCTACCAGCATCCTCCCTCTTCTCATGCTGTCCCTTCCGGCCGTATATCGAATTGTTGGTTCATTGAGCATCGCGCTGCTTTCATTTGCCGTTCAATGTCATATGAACCTCGGCCCAAAACATGTCGACGACTTACTCCAAGAACCAAGAATTGCATCGCTGGTGGAATGATACATCCCCTTTTCAGGCTTCGGTCGAAACTTTAATGGGCTACAATCTGTCGTTGCACTTTCGCTGCCCTAGAAAGTCTCGGTGAGAATGCCACTTCGACGGCGTGGCTCATGGCAATACCGAATTTCTTGCGTGCGTGGTTTCCCAGACTTGGCCTAGCAAACGTTCAATCCAAGACATGGTCTCGTCAATCCCCACGGGCCGATGACCATGATAGACTCTACAGGCAGGACGCTACATCTCCACGCGCCCATTGCGAGGTAGACGTCGGAAAACAATCAGCAGTCAAAGGGCTGTGTTCTGAACGCAGCCTCCGGCGTGCTGCAGCAAGACTCTGATGACCCGCCAGACTATGCTCGAGCTGCCGTGATAGTCATACGGACCCCTAGTGATGTTCTGAGGCGTCCTTCTAGTCGACGCGTTGGGTGGATGCTCTTGCCAAATTTTACATTCTCGAGGTCAGTGAAGTCGCATGTCATACTCCCGACTTGTCCACCACATATTCACGATAGCTGCCTGCATGGGATACTACGTTTCTCTTGTTCACACCAAGTGCTGCCGCACGCTTAGATCAAGAGCTCACGAGACTCCTGCTATACACGTGCATTGGAAGACCCTACGCGGACTCGAGCTCCTCAGCAGCTTACTTTGCTCGATTACCCGAAGCACCAAAAAGTACTGTAATACTTACGCAAGGGTACAATGCGATTCGGTTTGCACCATTATGCACCGATCATTGCTTTTGATCAGAATGATCAAGCTGGGGGTGACTCAAGAGGGCATGGGCAAACATGCGTGAGACAAGAGCCTGCGTAATAAGTCCTTCGGCCATACCTTTTGGACTCTTTCATGAGAGCTCTGGTATCGCTTGACAAACAGCTGATTTCCAAAGAGCAGCAAACTCGGCACCAGATATATGACCGACTTCCCTACTCGGAGCATTTTCTCCGCAGAGAACAGAGACACGATTTGGAAAAGCACAGCCGATATGAGTACACTTCTCTTCCCCACGCCTGAAAGCAATGCTTCACTTACCAAACAAATCGACTACCTCAAGCATCTGCAAAACGATGTCGTCAAGGTCCTCGTCGATGAGGGCGAGGAAGCTAACCATCTCGCTGGATTGGTAGATACTCTGGATGCAGGTCTTCAGTGGATTGTAAGCGCCCTGATTGGAGTGGAAGAATCATACTGGTCCCAGATTTTGGATGAAGGTGACCTTAGGTCTCTTCTCTCATCAGTCAAGAAAGTCAGAGCGATCGACTGGGTGGCATCTGCAATCAAGGACAAGGCTCGTAAATGTCAAAGAACTGTGGACCGGCTGAACTACAACGTTCTACGTCCAGCAAATCCTGCTCCGGAGGACAGTGGTTCTAAAGACGGGGCCAGCAAAGATGAGCTGGATGACGACCATGAGCAAGGCCGAGAAGCGCAGACTGGTCAGGCTGGCGGCCAGCAAGGCTCCGCTGCAGACACTGGCGGCACGTCGTCAGCATCGGCTCAAGACCAGAATGTTTGGATCCCGGATGCCAATCATCGACTCTGGGGCGATACTGGCGTCTATCGTGGCGTTGTGAAGAAGAAGGACACATCACAGGACGAGAAGCGTCCAAACTATCCACACAGCTCGAACTCAAGGCACATCGGTGACCATCACCTGCCAGCTCAAGTCGAATTGGGAACGTGGCTTCCAACAAGAGTCAGCATTTTGGTCCACGGACTACATGGAAACAGGTCAAACTTCTTTCACGGCAGCACCACACAGGGCGTCTTCGCCATTTCGATTACGCAAGACACCATTGACAGTTACCAAATCAAAGATCATGGTGATACTATTACATTCTCTGACGGCATGAAGGAAACCAAGGCTAAGAAGAAGAAGAAGAAATCAGCTGCTGTGGTCAACTCCAACGAAGAAGAAGATTCAAATCAAGACACTCAGGCAGATGGGCCGACCAAAGTGCTATCCAAAACACAAGTCGCGACCCCTAGCAAGAAATCGCTCGCTCCCAAGTCGTCCACAGCCCAGTCCGGCGACAAGCGCAAAAGCACGGCTGCGGGCCTCTCTGACGATGACGACTCCATGAACATCCTCTCTCAAAGCTTGCAGATATCCCACCGGAACGAGACCCCAATCCGTGTCATCCGTGGTGGTCCCAAGCGCACCTCCGACACTGCAGTCTTCCCGATCAGCTTCGAGAGAGGCTTCCGCTACGATGGTCTCTATGTCGTCGCCTCTTGCATTTCCAATGGGGTCAAGGACGACGGAGGAAGATCTTTCATTTGGACGCTGCAGAGAAAGCCAGGGCAGAAAAAGTCCTTGGCTCAGATTCAGAACTCTTCTCCTACGGATTTACAAGTGAAAGATCTTGCTGAGTGCGAGGAGCAGTGGGAAGATGCGAGGAAGAGGAATTGGGCGCCGCCTCCACCTTGAAGAAGACGCACTGTACTACGCAGGAAGAATGAGAGATGGACATGGGATTGCGATTGCGGGAAAAGGTGACATGAACATGACTTAGTGACTGACCGATGACACTCATTTGAAACCTTGCCAGCGATTTTCAGTCGCTCGGTAGCTTTGCACAGAACCCTTGGCAGCGTTGAGCACCTGCTCCGTTTCGTCAAGGTGGCTCCAGAATTGAACTATTTGCGTGCTTACCTCTGCTCCGTGCCAAGTTTCTAATATCGAGATGCTAGAATCTTCTCACTTCTCTCCTCCGTGTTCCTACGCTTGCCTGACCACAATCTGTTCGCAGAATCACAATCACAGATCTCCGCATCTCCCAGCACACATTGTGTCCCTTTGCAATGTTATAAGCAGGCTGGTCAATCTCATGGCATAGGACATCGATAATTGAGGGGCGCGGCGAGCATTTATTTTTCTCCATAGCGTGAGCAAGCTACACAGCCAGGAAGACTCTGGTTCAGCGAGTTATTACATTGATACGCGACCTCGGACATTTTGCACTGCCTGCAAAATCGTCAAACTTGTACTACTATTCATGAATCACGCTTGAACCAAGTATTACAAATCTTTCCCCCTATCATTTGACAGACATCACTCACATGAGCCAGCATGTGTTAGGAAGATTAGACTTGAAAATCCAACATTATGAAGGGGCGGCGCTGCATGCCTCGGGGCCCAAGAAGTCTTGTCACGACACCGGCAGAGCGACTCAGCAGTCTCTGCATCTCAACCAGGATTTATCGAGCTCTTTCAAATCGAAGCTGACCGGCTGAGGCAGGGTCATCTTCGAGTCCGAAAGAGATTCTCGCAACATCTCTCTCCTTTCGCAAGCCATCGAAGTCATGGTTCGGATGGTGCTGCAATGCAGATATGAGAATCTGGGTTGGCGATCGGAATTGTCGTCTATCTCTGAAGCCGACGTATACTTCGTACAGAACAACGAGGCACCCTCAGCCAGCCACAATGACACCGAGCCATCCTGTACGTGACGTGATGCCGTATGCCCAGACACGGATGCTTCCATACTGCTTCATGAGTTTCCCGGTGTTTGTTCGATCACTCGGATCGGCTTTGGTTTGACTCAAATCAATGATGCTCAGCATTTGCATGACAGGCACGATTTCGACTGCCTCGGCCCAGTCTCGCAATTCACTGTCGACATTCACATCTGGACTCACGTATCGGAAACTTCTCTCAAAAAGTCTTTGCAGTCTGCTCGGCGCTGCCCTAGTACCATCGAGCGTGATGATTCTGTCATTCGTTCTGTTTGGAATGGTCTCGCGTGGACTAGAATCTGCAGCCCAGGTTGCAAGTGTCCAATCCGGATTTATGTTGATGGGCTGGAATTCCAACTTGTCCTGCTTGTCAGAGATACGTGGTTGGAAATCGAGCTGCATCAATGGGTTCGAAATCCAGGATGTGTCTAGCGCATAGTTTGCCATCCCTTGGAACGCCACGAAGTCAATAGCAATGGTGAGGGTGTAATTCGCATCTGGTTTCTCATCACCGCTCCAGAAACTGCCCATCCTGCTGTCCCAGGTAATGTGCAATGTGTTCACTGGACGAGAGCGTTTTGCGAGCGTTTCAGCCTGATTATTCATTTGGAACAGCGTATCCCAATTGCAAGCGACCCCGTCTGGTTGCAATGGCTCTAAGCATGTCTGGTTGAATCCTGCTGCAACTACAGAAGGCGGGACTATGTGTTCAGGAACGAACGCAGCTCGATCTGAGACGAAATGGTCGAAGCGTACGTACGGGCCGAAAGCGCCGATTTGCATGGAATAACGCTGATCAATCCAGAAACCAGCAAAGCGGTCTAGACTTATGCGACTCGTGTAGGAAGAGTTGATATTTGCACACTCTGTCTCACAGCCTGGCGCGTTCGATAGGGAGTAGTTCTTATAGCACCGAACCGTTTTATTGTTACTCAAATCGATATCATATAATTGCGGATCTGTTGAGCTGAGATTCCAATGGGACCAAGAACCGACGATTGCGCCAAGCGTAGGCGCAATACGATGGATGACAGTTGAGACTGTACCGTTGTAGGATGAGTACGAGGACAGTCTGCTGTCGTTTGGTGATACAGTCCCGTTAGACATGTTTTTCACGAATTGAAGATCGTCATCCAAGGCGAAGAGGACTTGTCGACTCGGCACCCAGAAAACTTTCTCGTAGGGTGTGTTGGCAGCGTTTTGCTGCCCAGATTTTACAACAAGGATTGTCGTTTTGTTGTAGGTGAAAGATATAGTGTTTTGTGATGAGGCCACTGGAGTGCTGCCTCCCTGCCTCGCGAAGACAGCCTCAAACCAGGCATCCAAGCTGTTGGCCCATGTCCCAGAGCAGTGATAATAACCATCCACCATCCATGACTTGTTAACACAACCATCCCAATTAGCATTTTTTGATCGAAGTGCATCAGTCATGGCAAACCCATCCACGCTGGGCGGTTCACTTGCGTAGAAAAATACAAACTTTGCCGTAACATCTGATTATGTGTCGA
The DNA here is from genome assembly GCA_000347735.1 of Cercospora canescens BHU. NCBI lineage: Eukaryota > Fungi > Ascomycota > Dothideomycetes > Mycosphaerellales > Mycosphaerellaceae > Cercospora > Cercospora canescens. The sequence continues at coordinate 14,167 of ANSM01005250.1, read as the reverse complement.
TCCATTGTAGCGATGGCAGCAGTAACACGGCAAATGCAGGTCCCATGAGATTGCAAAGCACGCATAGCAGACCACTCAAGCAGAGATATGACAACAAACGATGCCGACCGCCTTGACGCCGACGAGCTGCGGAAGTCGTCCACATCAACTTGTCGAAGAGACTTAGGGTATCAGCAAATTCGATATGCCGCAACATGTATCCAATGGGCAGGCCTTGAGGACTTTGCGCGAGTTGTATCGTTTTCAGATACACAAGCCAGGCCGCTATGAGGTAGAACCAGATCTCCGCGGCCTTCGCAGCCAGTTAAATACCACCAAGCAAATAGTGTGTATCGCGATCAAATTTTGCCAACAGCGCTCTTGGAACGGTTTGATCGTCCGCCCAGATTTTTGGAAAGCAGGTGTTGAAGGTGCACCAGGCACTTGCTCCAAGGATACGCTGCTTGAAGTTGACGTAGAGCAGATAGCCGATGCCACCGACCCATAGCAATGCAAGAAGTTGGAAAAAGACAGTGAGGAACTTGGAAATTGAACGTGGTTCTTGACGTCGGACATGATCCTGCAAAGGCTCCGTGACGAGTCCGGCGGTCGAGCTATGCAAGATGCTGGCAGACTGCGACTTGGCACTGGCGTGCTTTGGTATGCTGTTTCAACCGGGAAGAGCTCGACTTGGTGGGATGAGCCCATGGTGCGAAGGCTGGTGCTAGGTGAATCAACGAGTGTTGTAGCAACCGGCGATCAGTGTGGAAAGCGATCGAGTGATCTGAGTCAAAAGCTGTTTCGAAGCAAGTCAGAAGACAAGAGATTCTGCGTTGACATGAGAATCCCTCGCTGTAACAAGAGGATGACGACTTCCCATGCGTGTTCATTGCACCTAGTGTAGCGGCAAGTTGCATCAGCGTAGACTTCGCATGTGCCTGGCGATGTCTCGAGCGATGGTCGTTCGGATCACGAGGCGAGCACAGCTACCAAATTACGATGCAGCATGGCTGGAACACAGTTCTAGTCGTGACAGGTGGTGCAGCGAGTGAGGGGGCAAACACTGTCGACGCAATGCAAGCCAGTCGTCCAGTCTGTCCCACCACCCCTTTTACACCAGCCTGCATGGACACATGGGAAAAGAGGGTGAAGGTGCAGGAAGCGAGGGTAGCTCAGCCTGTGGCCGCATCGTGCGAACTGTTCATCGCCCGGTTTCCTCAGGTGGCCATCTGCAGCCTGCCGTAGCCTGGCGACCGTAGACCTGAGGGGAAAGGCGTCTGCCACACTTTGAGACTGTAGTGCATCAGCACACAAGTGCCATTGCTGTCATTGGCGAGCAGTTAGCGCGGAGTTGAGAGGGATGGAGGGAAGAAAGAGAGCAAGAAACAGGCTAGACAGGAGGAAGTGAAGCCAATGTCTCACTTTTCGGACCCTTGATCTTGACACCTCAGGATACGTACCCAACAACTTGCACAGACACCAGCTTGCTCCCACATATCGGCCACCACCCTACTGTGCTACCCTCGACCTGCAAAGCAACCAACTTGTACCTCCCCACATACCTTTGAACACTGAGCCCGCCGACTCCCGCGGCACAATGGCCTCCTACGGCTACCAACCCCCGCCCACATCCCAAAACCTCAACTTCTACCAATCCAGCTACAGCAACCAACCCCCAGTCTCCGGCCAATCCACACCCTTCCAAGCTTATGGAGCCTCGGCAGCGCAACCATCGGGCTATGGAGCTTCACCTAACTATGGCTTCGGTGCCTTTCCTGGGCAGCCAGGCGCAAGCGGTCAAATGGGCACAGGACAGGGAGGGCTGAGAACAGGATGGTTAGCAGCATTTGGGACAGAAGGATATGATGGAGAGCCACCGTTGCTAGAAGAGTTAGGAGTGAATTTCGGGCATATACAAATGAAGGTGGGTCTCCAACAGCACTACACCTAGTATATGGTTGCGAGAAGCTGACAAGGTCATGGCACAGACACTGACAGTACTGAATCCGATGGCCCGAATCGATCAACACATCATGGACGACGCAGATCTTGCAGGCCCATTTCTCTTCTGCGCACTCTTCGGAACATTCCTCCTCTTGGTACGTCGAACCAATATTTCCATTCTAATCCCGAACTCAGACTGATTGACGATTCTCTACTACAGTCCGGCAAACTCTGGTTTGGCTACGTCTGCGGCCTCGCAGCCCTAGGCGCCTTCAGTCTACACTTCGTCTTCAGCATGATGTCACCACCACTCAGCTCCGACGAAGTCGCAGCCATCCAATCCCACAGCGCCGCGGGCAGCCAATACCACGGCTCCTCACACTTCTCCTCCACACTGACGCTCGGACGTTCAAGTTCCGTACTGGGATACTGTCTCCTACCTCTCGTTTTCGCGAGTCTGCTTGGTGTCGCCCTCCCACTGGACACATTTCTCGGATACTGTCTGGTTAGCTTGGCGATTGCCTGGTGCACATATTCCAGCTCCGCCATGTTTTGTGTGGTGGGGAGGATGACGAATATGCGCGGTCTGGTGGCATATCCTTTGGCGTTGTTCTATGTTGGGTTTGGGATCATGGCAGTCTTCTCGAGCCGAGGGACAGGGAGAATGGACCAGATGACCAAGACAGGAGCTGTGGGCGGTAAGCTGTAGATGTGCGGTGGACGATGGGGTGGACACACCCGTTTTGATGACATTTTAGCGCACTGATACCACGGCATAGCGGGATAAGTGGAAAAGACAATAGAGCTGATGAATCTTCATTCTGAGCCTGTGCAACGATTGCTGGCCCTTTTTTCCACTGTCGATTCATTCAAACTTCCTGACTCATTACAGCTCGACCATCCCATGTTAAACTTTGGGACCGATGTTAAAAGACCTAGGCCAACCCCACTATCATACCCCATTTCCCATCTGTTGAACGCCTCGCTTGAACGCTGTTGAAAGCCCATAGGCAGGTGTAGTATCTCAAAAGTGTTGAAAGGTGTCTCGCTGCCCCCCGGTCATCTCCAAGTCTCCGTCGTGAGACGCTGTGACTGGATATGTGGGTGGAGAGGAGACACGAGAGTCTATGTCGACTGGACTGGCTGGTCCTCGACTGTGCCGCCTGGTGCGCAGCTGTGAAAATTGTCAGTAACTCAAGTGCGACGACGACTGTTTCAGTTTCAGAGCGACTTACCTGCAGAAGAGATTCGTATCACCGTACGCGTCATCCAGTCTTGTAACACTAGGCCAGAACTTCTTCTCTTTCAACCACGCGAGCGGGTAAGCCGCCTTCTCTCGGCTGTATGGTCGATCCCACTCAGACGTGATCAAGTCTTGCTGGGTGTGAGGAGCCATCTTCAGCACATTCCCCTCGCGTGGCTGGGAGCCGTTCTCAATTTCACGAATCTCCTCGCGAATGGACAGCAACGCGTCACAGAAGCGATCGAGCTCGCTCTTAGACTCGGACTCGGTAGGCTCAATCATCAGAGTGTTGGCAATAGGCCAGGACATAGTCGGCGAATGGAATCCGTAGTCCTGAAGGCGCTTGGCAATATCGATGACTTCAATTCCGGCAGACTTTTTGAATCCTCTGGTGTCGAGAATGAACTCGTGTGCGCAGCGTCCATTTTCATTGGTGAAAGCAATGTCGTACTCCCCATTCTCTTGCAAACGCGACATGATGTAATTTGCGTTCAGAAGCGTGATCTTGGTTGCATGAGTGAGTCCTCGAGCACCCATCATCTTGATGTATGCCCAGGAGATCGGCAGGATACTGGCAGAGCCCCAAGGTGCAGCAGAAACGGGAGCAATAGCCTTCTCACCCCCGACATTTGCAACCAAGGGATGGCCTGGCAGGAATGGAGAAAGGTGCTTTGCGACACCAATGGGTCCGACGCCAGGACCGCCACCTCCGTGGGGAATACAGAAGGTCTTGTGCAGGTTCAGATGGCACACATCAGCTCCAATCTCCCCTGGCGAGCAGAGACCGATTTGCGCATTCATGTTTGCTCCATCCATGTAGACTTGCCCACCGTGCTGATGTACGATATCACAAGCTTCCTTGACCTTTGGCTCGAAAACACCGAATGTGGATGGGTAGGTGACCATGAAAGCTCCAAGCTCCTCGCTGTACTTCTCGCACTTGGCCTTCAGATCCGCAAGATCAAGGTCGCCTGTCTTCTTGGTATCGCACTTGATCGTCACAACGCGCATGCCGGCCATAGCCGCAGAAGCAGGGTTGGTGCCATGAGCGGACTCAGGAATCAAACAAATGTCACGCTTCTTGCCAGGCTGCTGCTCTTGGTACTTGCGAATGACACGCAGACCGGTAAACTCTCCTTGGGCACCAGAGTTGGGCTGCAGTGACACAGAGTGGAAGCCAGTAATCTCAGCAAGATCATTTTCGAGTTCCTTGATCAGAGTCTGGTAGCCTTTGGTTTGGTCACTCGGCGCGAACGGGTGGATGTTGGCAAATTCAGGCCATGTGACAGGAAGCATTTCGGTGGTTGCATTGAGCTTCATTGTGCAAGATCCCAGTGGGATCATGGAGTGTACGAGGGACAGGTCCTTCGATTGCAAATGGTGCATGTATCGAAGGATTTCGGTCTCGGAGTGGTAGGAGTTGAAGACGGGGTGAGTCAAGAACTCGGAAGTTCGTCTCAGCGATTCTGGAACCTGAGAGTTCGCCTCGACTCCTTGGGCGAGGGCCTCGACATCGATCGGATCAGTAGTGAAAGCCTTGAAGATCTCGTCGATCTGCTTCTTGCCTACAGTCTCATCAATGGTGATGCCGATATGGTCGTTGTCGATAACGCGGAAGTTGGTCAAGAAGTTTGCCACGCACTTGGCTGCAAAGCCTGGTGCATCATGCTTCTTCACAACAACTGTGTCGAACGCTACTGGCTGACGAACCTCCAAGCCTCCGCTTTGCAAGCCCTTTGCGAGCACCTGTGTCATCTTTGCAACCTTCTCGGCAATTTTCTTCAAGCCTTGAGGGCCGTGGTAGATGGCATACATGGCACTCATGTTGGCCAAGAGAGCTTGAGCGGTGCAGACGTTACTCGTGGCCTTCTCTCGTCTGATATGCTGCTCACGCGTTTGCAGTGCAAGACGAGCGGCATTGTTCCCTAGTCGGTCTTTCGATAGACCGATAAGACGACCGGGAATCTTACGGCTGTGCTTGTCGCTAACTGCAAAGAAGGCCGCGTGTGGTCCGCCAAAGCCAAAAGGCACACCGAATCGCTGGGCGTTGCCAAACGCCACGTCTGCGCCAAACTCGCCGGGTGGAGTGAGCAGCGTCAGGGCGAGCAGATCAGTGCCGACCGCAAACGTGCCCTGGTACTTGTGCACTTTATCTGCGAGCGCTCTGTAGTCTTCAACGCCCCCTAGCGTGTCTGGGTATTGTGCTTGAACACCTAGCAGGCTGTCGCCGAGCTCATCGACACGCTTGCAGTCGTTCGCCAAGATGTCCGCCACCTCAATGGTGATCCCAAAACCTTGTGCTCTGCTTTCCAGAACAGCAATGGTCTGTGGGTGAGCGAGATGAGACACCAGCCACACCTTCTTCTCCATCTTCTTCAGCCGTGATGCTGGCAGCGAGTTCATGGCCAATGTCATTGCTTCTGCAGCCGCGGTGGGCTCGTCCAGCAGGGACGCATTTGCGATCGCCAATCCAGTCAAGTCTGTGACCATTGTCTGGAAGTTCAGCAACGACTCTAGCCTGCCCTGGCTGATCTCTGGCTGGTAGGGCGTGTAGCTGGTATACCATGCGGGATTCTCCAAAATGTTACGCTTGATCACCTCTGGCACACGAGTGCCCGCATAACCACAACCAATATAGGACTTGTAGACTTTGTTCTCGCTCGCGATCTGCTTCAGACGGGCCAACAGCTGGCTCTCCGAATACCCACCCTCGGTCGTGGGCATAGAGCCAGACTCCGGAACGGGTCCCTCGACATTGAGGTCCTTGCTTGTTAAGATGGACTCTGGGAGAACTTGCTTCACAAATTCATCCAAGCTCTTCACAGGAGGATCGAGAGCCTGAAGCATTTCCTCCGTGGTCGAGGCAGTAGGTCCGATGTGGCGGCGTGGAAAGGTATCGAGAGGGGCAAAAATGGAAGAGTCATGGCTCTTGACGTCCAGCTCGCCGTTCGATGTCTGAGCGCTCGAGTAGAAGCCTCGCGATCGAGTGCGAGCAGATTCGGCGTCCGCTGGCGAGGAGTGGTATGCTCGAACGGTGCACAGTCGATTTGTTGGTCGATAGAGGCATTGCCCAGACAGCGGACGCCTGGTGGCGAGCCACTGTGCCCGCAGACGCAAAGCGGTTGTCGCCATTGAGCTGCTTCTCAACGAGAATTCGCCTGCTGGCACGACGATGTTCTGTCGGGCTTAACGATCTCAATTGTCGGCGTCGTGCAAGAAGATCGAAGTAACCCAAAGGCTGTGCCACGAGCGACAAAGCTCTGCAAACAATGGCAGGGCCCTCGGAAGTGCCCTCCAAAGTCGTGTATGCAGCACGAAATCCTCCTCCGCCGCGTGTCTTGGAAAAAGTTGCAGAGAGTTCGGGGAGCTTGATTCAACCAGCTCTTAGTCGCACGTCGATCGCCGAGAGGCACGCGTTTTATCTCTTATCAGTTCACCCGCCGGTAGCCGGAACACCTGTGACACAAACTCCGCCGCCCAAACGAACGACGACGACCAACAGCTGGCAGCAAGAGGGAGAAGTTTCGCTCGGTCACCGCAAAATTTTATTCGACGCGCTATATACTTGTTACCTAACATTCGCATCCTCGTACCGCTGCCTCGCGGTCAAGTGACAATGCATGGCCACGGCCTCCGTTGCCGGCCCAATCAAATGCCCGCAATACCCGATCCGCTCTCGCTTTTTCTTGCTCCCCGTCGTCGCCGTGTGCTTGTCTTGGATCAATGCTGACAACGACGGGCTTCCGATTACTTGGACTGGACGACAAGTCACCGTTTCATGGGCGGCAATGTCGAGCATGTCGTCGCCCGGGCGTAGCGTCACCTCTTTTGTCGTGGCGAGAGCGTGAGACTTGGCGGGGGAACTGCAACCTCTTTCGGAAAGGACACGAGAGATATATGCAGGTACCGCCCAACCCAGCACAGGGAGAGCTGGACAATGAACAATCCGAACGACTTGCTGATCTTGCTGGTCATCCCGATTCACTGACGAGATGAGATCTCAGCTGCAAGTCAGTCGACGAGCTTCGAATGTGACAGAGGCGAGAAGGACTGTCTTGCATTCAACAACAATCGGGACGTTTTTCGCCGTGCGCGAAGCAGGCGGTGAACGACTTCTTGGGTGTTCCACGGCTTGCTTCGTGGACTGAGCACATCGAAGCAAGCACCGACACGCAAAGCATCATGTGAGGCCTCGTGCTTCGACGCAACATAGCACAGTCGCGCCACGCCAAACGCCACAAGAAGACGGATCCAGTAGAATTCGATAAAATATCAGTATCAGCGGTAGCAGCAGCTCGAAGACGGCCTCGCCTCCACTTTGTAAGTACAGCGCTGTCTGGCCTTATTCCCCTGTGGCTCTCGATCAGCTGCGCCCCATCGCAGCGGAGTCTACGACCCCACAGTCTCTGCGTGCAATCATGGCCCTCTGGCATTGCGTATCCGAGGACTTGAAAGCTGGTATGTCTTCGACCAAATGTGAGTGGCTCGGAGCTGCCGACACTGAAACATGCATTCGAGAGGTGGCCAGACTTCACGACGTGCAATCCATCGTCAAGATCTCGTGCATCAATCGCTTGAGTAGCACTGAGAAAATGCTGTTCGCATTGATCTTCGCGCAGCACAATAGTCTCTCATTCGGAAGGCATTCTGTCTTAAGCTGTTGAAGTACACAAAGGCGCTGCTCGTACGTCACATTCTCGCCAAGCCATGCAAAGCTTGCCACCTTCCGATAAGAGTACTACCACCGCTGTATCACCTGCGCTTTGGACTATCCCAATCAACACGAACGCTTTCTCCGACCGTCGAAGCATAACGTTTCCACTCGCCGATCTGTGGTTGGATTTGACCAGTCGATGGCAAGAGCACTCGGTCGCTCCCTTCCCCGCCTCTGGACACAGACGTCAGCGTCTTGGCACTCCGACGAGCTGAACTGAACTGCATGCAATGCGATGGAACTCGAGTGTTTCAGATGGAGAGTGGCTTGACAGGTACCTCTTTTTCTGTAGTCAAATACTAGCACACGCGCGTACTGTCTAAAATGTGACGCTTTCTTCACAATCTTGACTCTTGACGTTCTCGGCTTCGTTCCCACGATTTCCCGAAGTCTGCCAGGCGGTCAAGGCAACAATCGACGCCTGTCTACTGTCAGAACAAGAATCCTCGACCAGCAACGACACTTCACGAAACAGCCATGCTGCACAAAATTGCATTCACCGCTGCTCTCGCGGGAATCGCGTTTGCCCAAGATGATACTCCGTCTTCCATAGACCTCAACACCATCCCAACAGTCACCATAACCGACAACATCGTGACCGGATCTGCTCCATCCACTCCTGACGTCGTCACAGCCACGGGTGTAGCTTGCATTCCCGAAGGTGACATGATCTTCTCCATCCAGACCGACACGAGCATCCGCACAGGCCCTTTGACCGTGACCCCAGTTTGTGGGCAGAGCGTCACGCCTACCGGAACTGCGACTGGAAGCATGACAACTCAGGATATCATCACCGGCGGCGCGGGAGGCAACACTACAGCTATGAATAATTCGACCATCTCCCTCACAACAACTCTGGCAGGAACAGAGACTGGGCTTACCACGATCAGTGCCACGAATAGCGAGACGACGGAAAGCGAGGCCCAGAGTGCGACAGAGTCAAATGCGCCAGCTGCCACTCAGAGCGATAGCCCGGCCGGAAAAGTGGCTGTTGGCGGTGCAGCTGTTGGTTTGTTAGGCTTAGCCGCTGGCGTTGTGATGTTGTGAAGGCAGCATGAGATGAATATGGCAGTGGACCCACTGAACATGAAGTCATGAGATAGTGCGCACAATAATGGATGACATGCATATGACGAGTCAGACCAATCTCTTCTCAACTGTCTTATTCGATCTGACATGTACTACCTGCGGAAACGCACGTCCGCTCCGAACGTGATCTTCCAGGTTGCGCAACATCGAGAGGATCGGCGAATTGGATGTTAGACCACAGACTACTGCGTGGTCGACTAGCTTACCAGGCAGCCAAGAGAGCTTGCGGTGTGAGAACAGGTATTCGCGAGAAGCTGAAACACTCCTTCGCAGTACTTTGACGCGTCGTAGGTGCGAGTACATTTGTACGTGATGAGCTGTCGATATCGACCTTCCCATTCAGGAAGGCGCCTCAAACTGTTGCCGCGTATGTTGTCAGCAGCGTGCAGAAGGATTCTTTGCTTGCCCGCTGGCCTGAACAATGGTCTTTGTGGACTTTGGCGCCAACACGAAGATGAGTCCAGGGAGGTTGTAATTATCGCATAGGGAGGAAAGGAGAAGGAGAACTGGCGGGTGCAGCTCATCTCGGTGGAATCAAGTTCCGACGTCGCTTTTCGAACTCAAGGACTTCGGGCTGTGACAGCTCAACGGTCATCGTGCATACTTTTCCCATCTGACGCTCACACAAGCCCGCCGTACAGCCGTTCCAATGCTATTTGCTGACTGTGCCGAGCACGAGTTATCCCCAATGCTGACCGCGGGACTGTGCATCGGTCTGTCCGGAGGCGGTGGCCGTGCCTGCTTATAGGACCATTACACAACAGTATGGGCGGAACCGCAAGCAGGATACTCGATCGCGGGATTGCGCAAGGCTGAATAGAGATACCTTGGACCGGCAGAGGCGTGATTGTGGAGCTCGACTAGTGATGACTCTGGCCGAAGGAGCACATGGAACCTTCGCTGCATGGCACTAGGTGGCATGGCTGAGGGTACGCGAAGCCTTCGAAGGAAATCCCTCCTACTGTGCCCTACGCAGAACAGGAGCACCTCCGCTGATGCCCCTCAGTCACCCTCATGAAGGAGTCGATTAGTGACACATCTCGGCGAAAGCGAGGCATTACTGTGGAAACCTGCATAGAATGGCTTCGGGAATTGCCCCGTGCCACAGCGGACAGCATGCCGACCGCCATCGAGCTTGCAAAGCATCTGTCATAAAACAGCCCGCATCAACGTGGCAGTTACCTGCAATGACAATTGCCCCTAAGGAGTGAGCTTCCGCGCTGGAGGGACAGCTCTCATTGGCCGCAAATCTTCGGAAGTGATGAAGGTCAGCCCATACATGCTGTGCATGCAGATCTCGAACTCAGAGACGAGGAGACACTGCCTACCGCATTGAGATACCGCTATCATGCCCTGACAAATCTCGAAAGACTTAAGAAGAATGAGTCGCCACTGCAGGCACGCTGATCACTACCTCTCCTGCAAGCTCCATCCAAGGCCCAGACACAACCCACCAGCATTACTCAATTGTTCGAGGGCAGATCATCAACCATGGCATTAGTCGCCAGCCATCAAGACATACAACCAAGCAGGTACTCCTTCGCTGAGAAGTGCTACCGCATGACTCGTGGCGGCATCACCCTCCAACCTTACAAGGCCACGCCTCGAACCGTACAATGGACTCAGCGGCTGCCATCGCGACCTCGCGAATACGAAGGCTTTCTGGAGACTGTGCTCGAGGATGCAGTGAGCAGACTGCTCTCCGGTTCCGGCTCAGCGGCCGAAGAAGTCGAACTCGGATACAATTACGACAGCATCGAGCATGTTCTCCCCGGAACCATAGTTCAAGTCCAAGCGCAGACGTTGAACTATGACGGCAAGACTTGGATACAAGCTTCGATTTCTGGGCAGAGCCGGACAGGTGATGTGAGGCTCTATGCCTACGGCAAGTGGGTGCTGGCAAAGACGAAGAAGCATCACTATCTGTATTGAAGGACTTCCCAAAACAACATGAGAACGGAACTACTCTCATAAAGCTGGGATAAACGGTTCTGGGATCAAAATGACGACTTCCGGTGTCTCGCTCAGCGATGCACACGGGCGCTCAGCCATCACCCGCAAGAGAAGCTATGGCCTGCAGAACGAAAGACATCACATAGAATGTCTCTGGCAGTAGACATCTGTTTGTGCGTGGCCATATTTTGGTCGTTTTCTGGCTTGCGTCGCGAGCAAGAAGCTCATGTGCGCGAATTGGTCAGCAATTCCACTTCATGTCGGTGCGCAGCAGCCATCGGATAAACAGGTCAGCATGCAAGACACAACAGGCCCTACCGCTGAGTCATCACTCCGTGTCTCGCTATGGAGAGCAATAAAGGGATCTACAGTACAAAACTCCGCCTTGCGCGTGAAGACCATGGAGATCATGACGTTGATTCCGATGTATATACGTCCAGTCACCATCTATTCCGGGTTCTGCAGCCCAATGCTTGGTCACAATAGGCTGCTCGGACGATGTGGAAAATCAAACCATGGTGTGGTAATTTGCCAGATCCTTGCTAGGCACAAGACTGAGTTGGCCAGGGTCACCAAACGGCACGCGAGATGAAGGCCCTCGCAGTTCGAACAACGAACACTGCACCTTCACTTTTCGCAACCATCTTTTCATAAGCGACTAAAAACACACGTCGTCACCAGAAACTCTGTTGCAGGACAACGTCGGCGGTACACTCGTTTCTCATTCGCCACTACAACTTTGCACCATGTTCGGCCTTCTTCACCTCACCGTCCTCTCGGCGGCAGCACTTTGTGCATCAGCACTCCCTCAACAGATCGTACCTGGAGTCAACGCGGACTTTGTATGCCCCGCCGAGGACATGAAACAAACACACTGCATGGGACCCAAAGACTGCCTCTACGCATTGCCGGGCAATTGTCTCGGCTACATCCAATGCCAGCCCAAGGATGACAGTTGCGAGACTGGTGTCGCGTATGAACGACCATGTCCCGCCGGTCAATGGTGGAACGACGACGAAAAGTATTGCGACGATCAGGAACCCTTGAGATGCCGAGCTCCAGCGCCAGCCAGTACGTCTCCCCGTTGACGCTTCTGAGCTGTCGACTTTTTAAGGGGCCATCATTATTCTGACCGCCATCGCACAGGTGCTCCTGCCAAATACAAATAGACATCATCCACAGGAATAATGCGCCCTTTGAGAATGACATTTTTGCAAGGGAGAAATGGCATACTAGAAGGAACAGAATGGGAAACCCACACAGTCGTACCACCCCAGGCTGCGCCAGCTACGATCGGCATTTTTTCTTTTGGTCAATTCGCATCTAGAGACTTGGTATCTTTTTTATCACCTTTTGTTTTCCTCTTCATTTTTCTATGTCCGCGTACGCCACGTGCGGCGCAGTATACTATGTATGCATATAGCAAGTAATGCCGCAGGTTGGCAGGAATTCGATATGTTAGATGTCCCGTTCTTCTAGAAATTGCAGAACTTCCTCCTCCATGTATAATGGGTACGTGGTCTCAAGGACCGCACCTGTAAAGAGATGTACACGACTGATATTGTAAACCCACAATGCAGACAGACATCGATTCCAATTATTCTCACGCTCTATACAGTTGCAAAGCTAGTGAACATGTCCCGCTCGTTCTGCCGTTCGAATCTATCTAACCGCAATATCCATAAGATCTCTATCCACAAATCCGATCATCGGCCGAGGACCCATATTGACGGACCAAGAGTGAGGCCGAGACCAAACAACATAAAAGCAACGAGCCGCACAAAGAAGCGAAATAAACAATCTGCTGCGTTACCTGCATAACATCATCAGCAGCTGCTGCTGTACTGCTGGTCTTGCTCTGCCTTTCGCCGCTCTCGAATATCTCCACCATTCCCCATCCAACGCTTGCCCGAAAATTCCCTTGTCCACAAGCACAGCCGCAAAGTTACACGCACATCAACGCGCTCTCTATGGTTCTCCCTCTAGCAACAGTTCTTCCCCAACCCCCCGGCAGCTCCTTGTTGACCGCCCACACTCACGCCTTGCTGACCACCTTGCGCGGGTTGCTGTGTGTCCACGATGCGCTTCTTGATATCGCTCGCGAGGTTGTAAAAGGCCTTGTCGACGTTGATGTTGCTCTTGGCCGAAACCTCCATGAAGGGAACTCCGAGCTCGTCTGCAAGTGCTTGCCCTTGTTCGGTGGAAACGGCACGCTTCTCTTCCCAATCGCATTTGTTTCCGATGAGAATCTTGTTGACGCCTTCAGTGGCGTGTTGCTCGACGTTGGAGAACCATGTTCGGATGTCTGTGAAATTATCAGTTAATCTGGCTCGAAGTGGGGACGACAGACCGCTTGCTAGTTCGCAGCGCAATTGAGCAGACGTACTGTTGAAACTCCTCTCATCCGTCACATCGTATACCAGTAAGATGCCCATGGCGCCTCGGTAATATGCCGTGGTGATGGTTCGGAAACGTTCTTGGCCCGCAGTGTCCCATATCTGCAGCTTCACCCTCTTGCCGTCGAGCTCGATCGTCCGGATCTTGAAGTCGATGCCGATGGTGGTGATGAAGGAGGGCGTGAACGAGTCTTCAGAAAAGCGCAATAAGCAGCAGGACTTGCCCACGCCTGAGTCGCCGATGAGAAGCAATTTGATCTGGGCACAGAGGACGAGGTCAGCGATGGGTTCAGTCATGTCCGCCCTCACTCCTTTGTGTTTGCATATGTGCGGCACGGTATCTCGCTGGCTGGTACTTTGACCATGCCCAAGATGACGGCATAACATGCCACGACCTCTCACCGACTTCCTCAACTCTTGCGGTCACCTTCACTTTCCCTCGCCAGTACCAGTGCACACGTTTGTATCGAAACACAATTTCCACCTACAAGAAAGTCGTAATTCCGTGTTCCGGCCATGATGGTGATTTGTCTGCCGAACTCGTGACCGCTGTGCGCTGGTCGATACTGCGGCTTCGTGAATACCCTACTCGGACGTGGAGGCTGTCGTGTTCGTCGTGCTCAACAGGATCTCCGAATTCGCCGTATGTGCGCGGGCTTCGTAACTCTGTTTCCGTCGCCGGCTGCTCTCCTAGAGTGCTGAAACAGAAGTTCAAGTCGAGGGGGGAGGGGAGTGGAGCGGAGGGTCGGACCCTGAAAGCGTTCGCTTCGTTTCGTGCGGTTGACTCGGTGTGGTGACAAGAGAGTCACGTTCGGAGCGCCCACGACCGCGGTGCAAGCAGGAGGAGGA